>VYXD01013948.1:793-73195 GCA_013397195.1 Hylia prasina
CCAACAGGGTGTCAGGTCGTATTTCAGACTCTGTCCATGTTTCTAGGAATTTTTTTTGTTTGTTTCCTTGTTTGTTTGGTTTTTTTTATACTACTACATTAGTATTTTTAATATTCCTAGTAAAGAGCTGTTTTCCTATTCCCATCTCTTTGCCTGAAAGCCCCTAATTTCAAAATCATGATAATTTGGAGGGAGGGGGTTTACCTTCTCCATTCCAAGGGAAGCTCCAGCTGTCACTGGCAGACACCTGTCTTTCTAAACCAAGGCACACACACACTTGTCTGTTTTCTTAGGTGGGACAGCAGCTGGGTGCACAGAGCTGAGTAACTAGAGCCATATCTCTGGGCATGCCTAGCCTGTGTGTGCACCCAGGGACATGTGCAGAGGCAGTGCATACACACACAGGTACTTTACTCACCTGCACAGAGCCCCGGTGTACAGCAGTACCTGTCAGCAGCACACACCTGCACACACACACAGAGCTGTGCACGCCCAGCCTGCACACACTAGCACATCTGTGCTACACAGACACTCACTTAAGTATAGTCCCTGCTAATGCACACATGCTTACAAGGACAAGACTTGCTTGCATGTAGGGCCTGTGAACACTAATACATGCATACAGAGCTGTGATCACCAATGTGTGCAGTGTCATGCACATCAACATATGCATATCTCACACAGGGCTATGCTCACACTTGCAGAGCCTGTACACACAAGCACAGAGCTGTGCACAAACCTACTCACAGCTGAGTGCGTGCAATTTAACATATATGCATGCAGCAGCACTCACAACACATGCACACATCAGCATATCTATGTGCACAGTGCTGTGCACACTAGCACACCTGTACAGTGTGTAAAGCAGGATGTGTACACCCACATCTGGGCATACTAGAAAACATACTTGCACACAGCCATGCACACTGCGCACCTCAGCACTTCTGTGTGCACACAGAGCTGTGCACATCAGCACCTACAGGCATGGCATGTGCAGACTTCCCCACACTGGCACACATATAAACAGCACTCCCCAGAGCCCTCTCAGAAAGAGAACAGTCAAAGCTAGACCATGATGGATTCTTGCCTCCTGCCTCTTACTCTACAAGGGCAGGAGGGCACAAAACTGATCACCTTTTTTGCCGTCTTGTCTTCCCCAGGAGCTTGACCAGCATGAAGGAGAGGATTAGAGAGATTTATTGAGGATCACTGTCAGTTCATCAGCGGTTTATGAGAGGAAGGGAAGGGGAAGTGTGGGTGACAGTAGCTAAACTGTTGTGTTTTGTCAAGGGGCACCTCTTAATCTTTACTTGAATGGGGGTACCTGTGGTCCTTATTACTGTGGAGGGCAGCTCACAGTCCCCTGGGGATCAGGCACACACAGTAGGGAAAGCTCCAGGCTTCTCTGCAGGGGTGGCAGTGACTTTGAAACAGAGTTCATCAAGATACTGTCTTGGACTGAAAGAGGGAAAGGTAAATCACTGCATATGCATGGAAAAATATCTAAGCATTTGACACTTAAGGTCTTCTCTTGGAAGAGAAGTAGAACTTGTTAGTGCTAAATTTGAGTGAATGACTATTCTGTGTTACACTTGATTAAAAATTAGTGTTTACAGAGAAAGAGAAAAAGCTAGGAGGTGACAAAAGGAAGGTGACTCTAAGCCAGTGTTTTTCTTGAATCCAGCATTTTTGGTTTGGACAGAGTGGGCTTCAGAGTAGATTTCTTTGGAGATTCAGGACTGAGAGCCTAGAGCTAGAAGGGTTGTTCAGTGAGAAATCTCCTCTCTCTGATCTGTACAGGGGTTGTCATTTAGACTTCATTCAATTCACACCACGGCCAGTACACATGGTCGAACTCAATTTCCCTCTCAGTCCACTCCATAACACAATATTACGTAACATTATCTTCACCCTTGGCATTGGGTTCACATCTCTACTGGGCTAGTCTTCTTCCCATGGGGCTGTTTAGGGGTATACTTTCATTTCTCTCTCCCTTTGGGGATTTTTTATTTGCTCTTAGTCCCATTATTCTACAGCTTTTTACTACAAAAGCTCGCCTTCCTAATAGCCACAAGAAGAAAAAGAAAAAGAGAGAAAGAAAAAGAGAAAAAGGAACCTTGACTTCCTCTAGGAGACCAAAAGCAAACAAGCAACTTGTCAAGGAGAACCAGTGAGACATTAAGGCTATCTCTGCCCTGGTCGTATTGCCTACTGCTCACTCTGGCCCCTCTGCCCCTCTCTCCTTACTCACAGTGACACCAGCAATGCCATCTCTCACCCCCACCCCCCACCACCACTACACCACGGTGGCCCCAGCAAGGGAGAGCTCCAGCCTAGCAGCTCAGAAGCACGGCTGGGGGGCTCACAGACAGCTGCCCTCGAAGGGGAGCCCAGGGCCGAGGGCCATGCCTTGCTTCCTTCTCTCACCTCTCTCTCTCAATCCACCAGCCAGGGTAGGGGCTGCCGCCCTGGATTCAGGACTGTGGCAGGCTGGGAGCTGCCCCCCTCTGACTGGATTGGCAGCGCTTGAAGTTACTGTGCCAGGTGCACACAGGAACCTTATTGCACTGAGCACTGCCACATGCCGCTTTCCCATGTGGATTCACTCCCACCTGCGGTCTGGGGACACTTGTACCACTGGGCTGGTCCCTAACCACTGGCAGCACCATGTGCAGCCACAGTGAGAGCACCGAGTCGCTGCTCCCCTCATTGTGTCGGCAGCACCAGAAGCTTATCGTGCGGAGTGCTGCCGTGCACCACTGTCCCATGTGGTGCCTCCACGGTCTCCAATCTGGAAACCCCACACAACCCCCCTGCCCATGGTCCTCAATGCTTTTTTGCTTTTTCCTACCCCTCCGTTACTCACGTCCTACAGCCTGTGGTTCCCCCACTTCCTCCTCAACTTCACGTCCCGTCAAATATCTACCTGATGTTCCCAGGTGTTCTTGAGTTCCACTCCCGCGCACGGTTTTCTTCGCTCATAGGTTCCACCCAACCATCCTATGTCCCTATGCTTCAACAGACTCTGGTACGGATCCTGTGCAGTACTACCTGAAGCTGGGTTTGTGCTCTCGGATTATGGGCAATTAATCTGGCTGAAACAGTTATGAGGATGGTGACTTTTTCTCCCAGTCTCACTCACACCACTTTACTCGCACCCCAAACACACTCTCGTCTCCCACACATGCAAATACTTACAATCCTCTAGATCTTTTCATCTGCAGTTTTTTCCAGGGGGCTCTTTTCCTTCTTACCCATCTTATTTTTTGTTATTAAGTCTTTTGTTGTCCCCAGGGTGTCGACCTGCAATCACCAGTGACCTGAAGAGAAATTGAAGGAGCTGCTGAACTTGCGGTGAGGCATGCCTTCCTTTCAAAATTTCCTAGGGCCACAGAGACGAGGTTTTTATCCCAGACCGAGCCCCCATTTGTGAGAAACTATGCTCTCTTTTACAATTTCAAAAATTTATTAAACCTTAACAAAATACAACAAAGGACTGAATAAGGAAAAAGGACAGCATGCTGGGAGTTGGTGACCCAGCAGCCATGACCTTGTCTACAAAATGGCTGCTCCACCTCTTATACCCCTGGGGGCTGCATCAGTGAATCCTCGCAAAGTCTTCCGACAGAACTCCTGTCTGCTGTTTATTGGTGGAGGCTGCTTTCTTGCAACCTGACTGAAGGTCAGGTGTTGTCATGACACACCTCCTAGTAACAAGCCTTCCCTCCTCCCAGCTGCCCCGTGCAAGGGGCAGAGCTACACACCCTCCCTCCACACATCCCTACTACCACGGCCCTCCCCTGGCAACCATACCAGAGAGGAAAGGGGACTATGGGGGAACAGAGGACAGCAAACAACAAATCGCAATAACTATACATCAATAAAACTTCCCTAAAGGTAAATCACTGCATATGCATGGAAAAATATCTAAGCCTTTGACACCTAAACTCTTCTCTTTATTTGAAAGAGAAGTAGCACTTGTTAGTGCTAAATTTGAGTGGAGAATGACTGTTCTACCCTTAACATACACATAATATTCATCCCTTAATTGCAAGAGCCAACCTGATATATTACCCATCTATGACACACGTAAAAACCCAGCTTGTTTAACTAGACAATTCAGAGTAGAGAGTTTCTGAGCTATCAGAACTTTCTTTCAAAACCAAAAGTAACTTTTTTGATTTTCTTTCCTTGAACATTTTTATCTTGGGGTTTCTTCTCATTAACACTTATTTTATTTCTTCAGAGATGGAAAATTCACAAAATAATTTTTACTAACACCTTAAAATAAAGACATATTTATTCTTAGTGTGCACACTCAGACACTTTTCAGTTCTGGCAAGTAACTAAATGATCAATTTTTTTACCTTCTACAATAAAGAGTCTCATTTGAAACTAAAAATGGGACAGGAAGAATCACAAAATTAAATCTCATTTCCACTTTTTGTGGTTTTTTCCACTAAAGAAGAGTCTGGATTTATTGCAAAGTAGATTTATACCTATGCCCATCACAACAGAGCTAGCACATGATTGATGTCAAATGCCAAAATATATGCCCGTTGACAGTTTATTATCATTTATTTATTAAGTCTGATGTCTTCAAAACTGGCACCAACTGAATGAAAACCTGACCTTTCCATAAATCTTAGGAATATGTCCTTGTGACACATAGTATGTAGGATTCATTGTATTAATATTTATCTAGAGCATGCACAATATCCTTGAGTCCTTGTTGTTTCATTAATTCTCAGCATATCCAGTGACTGATCTGTTTATTCCCAGGTAGCTTTTGTTTGGGTTTGGGGTTTGTTGTTTTGGTGGGTTCTTTTCCTTTTTTCCCAGAAAAGAATCAAGGAAATAATAAGATATCTTTGCCAATCCTAACACAGAAAATTCAAGGTGCCTTACACAGTACGACCATATCTTCAAACACAACTTCTACACACAATAGAGTTCCATGTTTGACAGCCTCATAGTCAGTGAGGGAAGTGTATGAAAAAGAGCCTATGTTTATAGTCAGGAGGGATTGTGGCATAAGCAATGGTCTCTCTTCCAAAAGCCTTCCGTACATGGGAAAGTTTAGTCACATAACTTCTCTTGTACAGACCACTAGTAACACAGGTATAGCCTACCTGTATAGCTGAGAAAATGGATTCATGCACAGCTCCATCAGGCACATCAGCAGTCATTTCATTCCTAATGTGGACTGCAGAAATCTTGCTTGGAAACATATTAGATGATCATGATGGACCTGATGTTAAGGAATGAGGTCAGAAATATCTTAACCAACATTTTCTTCTAATATTTTCTGCCTCCCCATAGGGCCTCTTTTCCTGTATCAAGGCAATGGATTTGGAAATTGATTCCTCCCTCTCCAACCCAGCCTAATGAAGGATAAATTCTACATTTGTGTGGGACAAGTTGTGTTTTAGGCTAGATTTTTGGACACAATGTATACAGTTGCACTCAACTAACTTCGCTGACTGTTTCTGGCTCTATATCCCCTATCCCCAGCCACACAAACATGTAGCAATATTCCCAATCTTACTAATCTAATAACTGATTTACATTGCTCCAGGCTAAAAAAACAAGCCAGCACCCCATGTGGCATCCCATAAAACCCCAGCTGTCCATCCATGTCTTACCTTGTTATAAGATAGCAAACACTGGCATGTACTTAATATAACAGCAGAAAGTTACGTTAACCCTTCTTCCACCCTTTTTTCTCCTGTTCTTTCTAGTAAGGTTTAAGTTCTTAAAGGGTTCTATTTTATGTATATTTTTTTCTTATATTTGTACAAACAAGCCAAAATGTGAAAGGAACCAGAACTTAATTCTCCATGCAGTGTTCATTAGATGTAAATGTGGGAAGGGCAGTTCAATAAAGTCCAGTTTCTGATATTTTTTTTCTCATCACAAACAGAGAATCAGAGTTACCAGAGAGAAAAAATGCTATTTAACTTAGTCACCATTACATTCATTTCCACACTGTACTTAATACACTATTCCATCAAGGAAGTGATCATTAGTTTTTATTAGACAACAGAAGGAGATGGGACAGAAGTGCACAAGATTAGGGAAGTATTAGTCAAAAGATAGCCAATAATGTACTTTGACTTTTCTAATGACATCTATTCATCACAACTGGTATTCCTTAACATTTCTATTATGAAGGCCAGTTTTCTTATTCCTTCAAAAGACATCTATTTTTCTATTCATTACCCTACTTTAAGTATTAGTTATATTGAAATAATGGACATTTTTCAATGTCTATTTTTCTCGATTTTTTTTCTTTCTGTACTTTCCTCTGGACTGTGAGCAAAGGCAAATTTCACTACAACAGTCATAATCAAAAGCTTATGTCCTCAGCAGGAAACCTATCCTCCTTTTCTCTCAGAGAGGCACAGAGCCTATTTTGTCTGTACAGCTTATCATTCTCCTGCACAAGGTTAGAAAAAAACAGGCTCAGATATGGGTTTAGACCGCAGACACATTTGTGTGTGTCTTGCCAACCACACAGACTTGTGCTGACTCCTCTAGGAGAGAATGTTACCATAATGTTTGACCACAAAGGTATCCCAAAGCTCCTGGTTTGCTCAGTGAGCCTGGACCAGACAATCAATAAATTAATCTGTATTTTTCCAGCATTAAAAGACACGAAATATACCTGCTCAGAGTGTTGTCTGCTGTGACAGCATCAGAGAAACAGTCTGTGGTTATGAGGGTTGTGCTGGCAGCAGTACACAAGATCTGTGTGCCGCTGATGTGCATAGAGAGTGTCCATCTCCTGGACAGACACAGCAATGGCTGCCTGGCAGCCACGAAATCCTGAATGGAGACCAAGTGTTTCTGTCTGACTTATGGCTCTCCTCTCAATATGGATTTTGTAAAAATATGGATTTATAAGAACGCACACTGGAGGTCTCATCAGAAAAGCTATTGAGATAACATCTCTCTTACCTGACACAAAAGAACAGCAGAAATTTCAACAAAAAAAATTAGTGTCACAACAGGACAAAATCTGAGACATTTCTTCTGTCAAACAGGGTCACGAACTAACAGGACTTTGGTTCCTTTATGAACATTTAAAACAACCTGTGAGAGTTATTTGAGAAGCCACCCCTAGGAGTGAGGTCTCCTATCAAATTTTTATTGTGCAGTTAACAGCTGCCAAGTGTTGCAGACATCACATTTCAAACCCCCGTCTTTTGAAATGCCCATCTTTGAAGAGGACAGCTAATTCCCTGTACCAGGATATACTAACTCTCTGTGTTTCTCTTTGTATATCTGCATGTCTGATTTCACGCTGTACTTGCATATTGTTGCAGTGAAGGTCAAGCAGGATACTGATTTTATTATAGATCTAAGGCCAGAGCCCAGCTCTACAAAATTTCCCTGTTCAGAGCTCCACGTCCTTCAGCAGGACTTTTCATGTCCTTCAGCAGGACTTTTGCGAAACGTACAGTGGTAGGTTTAGACCTCAATAAATGGTACTGTCGTTATTATTTATACTATATCTGCACTGTTGGACACTGTGATAGCCAGAATGAACAGATGCTCAGGAAATTATTCAGTGGCATATGGCTGACCTTGTCATCTCATAGAAGGTTTTGTAACACTGCTTATATTTCTTTTTTATATAATTACAGAAAACTATTTCATGTTTGCTCATGCTTGCTGAGAATAAGGAGAGCAATAAATCTGGATTACAGAGGTACATGAGTACAGTTTACAGCAAGAGTGTGGCTTAAATGAAATGTCTTATCATTTGACTTGAAATTGCATTACTGTAACATTTTGGAGGCTTGAGTGAACAATTATAGAAGTAATATATCTGCAGCACTACAGAAACACAAGTACTTACAGAAAACTAAAACTAAAAACCAGAACAATTTTCCTGAAAATCTTGCGCTGGAAGTATTGCATGTATTTTCTATCACCTCATAAAATCTGCTGTTTCTTATGGTTGAACTGAGCCCTGAAGATCACCTGAAATGATATATCAAGTTGGACTAGATGAGAAAACTATCTCAGCTTTAAGCAAGGACAAGAAATTACAGTGGCAGAAATCACAAAATGTAGTACAAAAATCTCTTCAGAGAAATAGTAATAACCTGTGTTACTGGTATGCAGGTTTTTGACACTTTGTCTTCATGGACATATGACAATGGATTAGGTCTCAATCACAGAAAAGCCACTATTTTTATACCAGTTTCCTTTGACTGTTAGTCTTTAAGTCATTCATGATTTTTCTGTTCTTTGGTCAAGCTTTGGTCATTCTATCAAGGAATAGTTAGTGAGTTTGGGGAATTAGATTTCTAATTACATAAGAATAATTAACAAATCAAAACTAATAACAGTAATATTTCATATATAAAGGGCTAAAAATTACTAACATAAAGGGTTTGGATCTCTTCTTAAAAAATTGGCAACACAGCTGGCGACTTTTTTATAGTTATTATTTCTGTCTGAAAATTAGCACATTCTGAGATGGTGATGAGTGACTATGAAATGTGAAGATTGCCAGCTGTAGTGAGATCAAAGATCTCTTTCCTTGCCTGTAAATTGCCACCATAAATGTACTGTCACAAACCACAATGCTATAAGACATGTGTTGGCATTTCTCTGGTCAAGAAATTATATAACCTCATATTGGTTTTCAACACCTGCACTATTTACAAGCATTTGAGTCCCTGCCGGCTCAGTCCCTGAGGACAGCAATGCAGTCTTATGATCTGTTAACCATGAGGATTCATTCCTGTTGTCATGTTTTGCTATAATTAAAACTGCCTGTTCAGTCATTTATAGTAAGCCTGAAAACCCAACTCAAAACAGAGGAGCTGGGAATACACTTTCCAAGCAAAGCTATAGAGCTGCTTTAAACAGATTACTTTAATCCTCAAAGTCTCGTTCTTCC
Organism: Hylia prasina; assembly: GCA_013397195.1. Classification (NCBI taxonomy): domain Eukaryota; kingdom Metazoa; phylum Chordata; class Aves; order Passeriformes; family Sylviidae; genus Hylia; species Hylia prasina. The sequence goes on from VYXD01013948.1 coordinate 9,711, forward strand.
CATCTATAAAATGAATACATTAACACTGATATTCCACATAAAATGCTGCAAGAACTATACGTAAACAAGCATTCCTTATGCTTTCACTACTGATGTGCCAGCCTTGAGTTCTGCAAATTTCTGAAAAAAAGGTCAGATCTCTTCTGGTATCACCTCAGTGGCGTTAGCTTATCTCTTTTCATAGCTCTGTTGCTTGCGTTGTGAATGTAAAGGGCAAGTTTTGACTTGATGTACAGTATTGTACTTTCCAGCCCATCTGGTTATATGTGCTCAACATTCTTTCAACACTGGCAATTTCATAGAATGGTCTCGGTGAATTGGTTCACATTCAGCTTGCAATTATTAATTAGTCTAGTAATCACAGTCCTAGCATGGAATAAAATGACAATAAGAGTTATGTCAATGCCATGTTTTGTCAGTTAAAATTCAAAATTACCATTTTTCAATAAAATAAATATACATGTCATAAATAAAAGCTCATAAACAAGAACAGGTCCAATGCTTTTCCAATAGAAGAAAAAAGTGGCTTTACCTTTTTTTTTTCTTTGTCCTTTTCTGTTTTCTGCTTCAGAATTCCTTATATATAAGCTTCAGCTTCTGACATTACAGGAAACATTTCCAAGCATAACTTGACTGAAGAAACAAAACAATTGAAATATTGCATGGTGTTCTATATTTTATTACTGAAGAATTCGAAAACTGAAAGCGGGAAAACATATCTTTTACGGTAAACAAATTATGCATTTCCTACCTAAAGCTTAAAACAAACTTTCATTTATGTCTGCTTAGATATGAGAGAATATGTGTCTCTATCATACACTTTTCACTGACTTAGTGCAGTTCTCTTTAATTTATGCTGGTTTCATGAAGATTAAAATTTGACCCTTTTCTTGTATTTGTTTATATAAGACATGAAAAATTACATGTTTTTCAAGTAATTAATAACTGAGACACCAAACTAATAATAAGGAGCTTTAAAATTAAAATGTCAAGGAAACTAACACAATATTTGATAAATTACTATGTTGTNTACAGCATTTAAAGTAGGCTGGGCAGAACATAACCAGACTCAGAACTATTTTTAAATTAACCTGGATGTAGCATCTCAAAAGAAATATATTTCTTACCCAGCCAAAGTTGAACTTTATTATTAGAATGTGAGATTTTATTTTCCTCTTTTCTACCATATATCTACTAATGTAATTTCCTTTGATTTTTTAATGTATTTTTAATGTATTTTTTTTCTCACTATGCTTCCCAATATACTTGCAATCTTTCCCATCTAGAAGAGTTTACTAATTACATGGCCAACTCTACAGAAATTAGTTAGAAAAACTGACAGTCATCAACACCTGATAAGCTTTTTTGCTGCAAAACAGGAGTTCCTAAAGTCCACACCCCTGCCTATAACCTCGCGCCCATATTCCAAAGATGTAGGGAAGGATTAAAAGTAAGGTAAATGAAGCCCAAAAGTCAGAATGACCTGTTTTGTGAAGAACATGTTTTATAGAAAATCTCTTGTAAATAATTTTTTGTCCTCTTTTGTGGCAGGAAAACTTTTTTTCCTCACAACAAAAACTTAAGGAAGCAGATTCTTTAAAATATCCGTAGGATACCCAAAACAAAGCACTGGATTTAAAACCCAGGAGCCATTTCATAAGACTGGTAAAGTTGAATCAATTTTCACTCACCTGCTGGCAGACTGAAAGCAGTTCATTGGATTGTCTGTTCAGAACGTCAGAGTTTCCCAAGTCTAAGGTCAACATTGATTTTTCTGTAGCTACCAAAATATTTTTATTCCTCAAAAAAAAATCCTTACTTTTCCAAATCATCTCTCCTATACTCATGAAGACATAATTTCTTACTAGCAATTTGTGCCTGGAAAGAGAATCACTGGATGGTAACACTTAAATATGTTGTTAGACAGCATCTGTACTTTTGGAAAGCACACTCAACTGTGTGATTTCGTCTTTATTATCAGCCCTTTACGTTATCACTGATTTTAAACTAAAGATACTTTAGCAACAGGATGTTCACCATCTTTTGAGGTCAGCGTGCACAAACCCCAATTCAGTAAAAGCTCTTACCCATAGCCTTTTCCCCGCCTAGAAACATCTATCACCATGATGGATGTTTTCTGTCTCTAAATGTTTGTGAACAGTTTTATTTCTCCCCCCTTCAGATATTTTTTTCTAATTTAAAAAAATATTTGTCCAGACCCCTGGAGTTAAGTATTTTCTAAAATAAATTTTAACTGAGACATAAGACAAATATTTGAATACAGAAGATGGCATGTAGTTCAGTGTAAACAGAGAGAGCGAATGAGAGCATTATTGAAAGGTAGACTTAAGTTTTTCATGTCTGAGATAACACAGTAAAAAACTAGTATGTTTTGGCTACAGTAAACTGTGACATTCCTCATTATTCTTCTTGTCAATCTGCCACCTAGGTTTCTCAGGAGGTCTCTCTCCAAACCATTTCCACCAAAACATCCCTATGAGCAGGGACTTCCTCTTCTGCCTCCTTAAACCTCTGGGGTGCATTGGATGCAGAGCTCAGGAATTCCTTCAGCATTGTGTCTGGGAGAGCAGAGGAGCAGGAGGAAGCTGCTAGCATGGGGCCAGTAATGATTAGCTGAGGCAAGAGGGTGGTGGCCACTACCTCAGCCTGTGCAGCTGCATCCAGGGTGTGGAAGTGGTGAATATCTATAACAGGGTGTCAGAAGGACACCTGACATTGATGAATAACATTGAATTAAATCAGAAAGGAACAATACAGTAAAAATGAAGCTTAGGAGCTATTGAATATGTTAAGAGGAAGCTCTAGAATGAAACATTCTAAGATTTTAAAGTGAGACAAAACAAAGACATGGCACAAAATTTAACAAATCCTCTTCTGGCAGCAAAATGCTTCCTAACTCAAGACATCTAATGTTTATTTAGAAGGGGATAGAAAGTTATTTTGGTATATTTTGATGCTTGCATGGCAGCCAAAATAAGAGTCCCTACTGTGACATGCATCTCTATAGTGTTGCCATAGAGGAAGAAGGGAATCTTGTCCTTATAAATGGTGAGAAAATGCGTTGGTTTTTTTTCCACCAGGAATTTCAATATTGCCTGTGTCTGTTTAAAAATAATTAAGACCCAGGTACCCAGATAATGTTCACTAAGATGGGTCTTATTTGCAAGAAGAAGTATTCATTAGGTCTCATAAATCAACTTTGCAAAATATGGCAACAGGCAGACTGCACAGCTATGCAATACCGTAATAGAAAATACAGCAGCTTCACCTAGAACACCTGCTTTTTGTAAGTAGCACATTTTCCCCAGACCCACAATTTTAGAGTCTTGATTAGTTTGTGTTCAGTCTTACCATTGACATTATTTCAGGTCAAAGATTTCCTTCATCAAATCTTGCACCAAGATTCAAGATCAAAAACAATTAAAATAATGTATTTTACATCTGCCCAATTGTGAAATACTGGTAAAAAGCTTAAACTGCTGATCCTTCCGTTACTGACTTTTGTGCCTCATGTAATGGCTTTTGTGTCTCTCACATGAACCTATTTGTCATTAAAAAAAAGCTAAAAGGAAGCAAATATAGGGGTACAGATGCATAAAAATGATAAATGGAAAAGATTAATTGAGTAATTTAAAACGTTTTTCTGCCATTTTACTCTGATTTCTCATTGCATTTGGTGATGCTTTGTCCAGTCTAACTTAAAATGTCTGAGGCAATGAGGCAATTTTATCCTAGGTTCCTATAAGATAATAAATAATTCCCAGGGAAAGTAAACATTAACTGTTAGTCAGAAGACTCTATTCTTGCATAGCTTGTGTTCTTATATATTTTTGTTAACTCAGTTTACTATTGAAAAAAAGGAGGAAGATGTTTCAACACCTTGGATACATAAACATACTGCTATGGGTTGCAATTTACATCTTCTCCTTCACATTAATTTCTTAGCCCACAGCAAACAATAATTCAAATACCCTAAGGTTGCTCATACTTCAGCACTGGTGCTTGAAATGAAGGGGCATTTATGAAGAACTTACTTTCAGGTAAGAGTAAATAAAAGACATGCTCTAAGAGCCCACCCAGTATACTTCAAACAAACGCTGAGAGAATTTTAGACCAGAGTACAACTAGTCTGTCATAGAGATAAAAGCTTGCTAAAGACCCTGAAATGCACAGACTGAACTTCAGGGCCTCACCACCAATTGTTTTCCCTTAATGCTGTTCTTTTATTATGCATTCCTTGTTACAGTCGAAATTAACTGACTGCCTATTTACTCATTAAGCAACATTGTGACTCTTCATTCTTGCAACAGATTAAAATAACAAGTAGAAAAAATTATTAGAGATCATGAGTGATTTGTCTGTATATTTAAACTCTAAGATATTCCTAGGCAACAGTCAATGATTTAGAACTAGGTTAATATTTAAGTACTATTTAAAAGAAATAGAGTTTTTAAATGGAAATATTGCTCATTACACTATCAAGCACCAAGCAGCCTAGTAGGACTAAGAATAGATCTTGTTACATTGTCTGATTTAAAAGATGGTTTGAGTCATGAAAAACTTGGTGCCCTGATAACATAGGTAGGATATGATAAATCATTAGAGGAACAAATCAAAGTAAAAGCTCAGTACAATAAGTCATATGGAGTTGGGAATACATCACTCATTTATTAGAAAGTATTTAAAATTTAAATATTCAAGTCCATAAAGTGACTATCTTGCTATCAGAACATTAAAAGGTTGCAAATACCACAAAGCAATGTTGTGTTAAAATTCCATAAAGTACTAACAGATTTTTTTATGAACTAATTAATTAAAAATACAAGGAAAACACTGCACTACTTCCTTAGGAAGTCACAATGTAATTAGTAGACCTGAATATGTTAATATGAATAAAGTATCAACTTGTTCGTATGCAATTCCTTTCTCACTGTCAGCTGAAATACGCCAGCTGTTTTTCCAGACTTTATGGGTGTAACAACCTGCTTCTCAACTTTGGAGAGTTATTAAGAGTGTATCTTGAACCAGCTGGGTACCCTGATACAGCCTGATGCTTTGCTTAGGCAAAGCATTTCCGAACTCCTTTTCCTTAGGATAGTGTCTTGAGTTGCAATATGTAACCAAAAATGTGTATTCTATTTGCCGTCTGTTGAAACTAGTTGAGGAGGTGTTTTGGGTTTTTTTTCTTTATCTCTTGTATAACCCCTCCTTGTAACTCCAGGGGGGAGGGGGCGGGTGCCTTCTGTTAATGGACCAGCTGTTAAAACCAGGTGGAGCAATGTTCCTTATCTCTTCCACAAGCCATCCTCCCTCTGGGGATAGCTTCTGTTAATGGGCCATTAAGGCTCACCACATGACTGAAAACATTACATCATCCCATTGTGAGATGCTCCACCTGGTGGGAGGAGCCAACTGTTCCTACCTAGATAAAAACTGAGATTCAGAAACACCATGGCAGCCTGTTTTCCACTGGATTCCAGAGGAAGACCAGACCCATCTCACAACCTCTGGACCCTTCTACAAGATCATCCCTACTCCAACTGAACCACATTTTTTACTCCAGGAGGATTTACTTGGACTGCTTCCAACACGCTGACCAACAGGGTGTCAGGCCGTATTTCTGACTATCTGTGTTTCTAGGATTTTGTTTGTTTGTTTCCTTGTTTGGGTTTTGGTTTTGTTTTGTTTTTTGTACTGCTACATTTGTATTTTTAATATTCCTAGTAAAGAGCTGTTGTTCCTATTCCCATATCTTTGCCTGAAAGCCCCTAATTTCAAAATTGTAACTATTTGGAGGGAGGGGGGTTACCTTCTCCAAGGGGAGCTCCAGTTTTCCCTAGCAGATACCTCTCTTTCTAAACCAAGACAGATATTGATGTCAGCTTTTCAGTTCCAATAATACAGTTCCACAGTGCATAGCACTGACCAGCTGGAAGCTCAGGTTGCAAAATCGGACTAATTCAAAGGAATTTGACATATTAATTTCCTACCCCAAGTAGATTTTACATTGGTCCCCTGACGTTTGTTCATGCCAAATTTCAATTAATGTCACAAATATTTATTTTATGTTATTACATCTATTTTATATGGACCTTCTAACCTCCCTTGCATACAACTGCTGTGTTGTCTTCCATTCTGGATTTTTTCTGTTCCTAAAGTAAAAGTATTTTGCTGCACTTTTCACTGCCAAGTCTTTCTTTAAGCTGTAGATCATGTAGTATTACATGATCATGAGGATATCATGCAGTCTTAATGTTCAAGATATCAGGCTTTTCCACTTGCTTTTCTTGTACAATAATTTTACATTTCTTCAGGAAATGTCACATAATCAGGACTTGTGACATAATACAACTGACTTCATTAGAGATACATACTTGTCAGCTTGGAGTGATACAGATGAAATAATATCACATCATCTATGAGCTCTATTTACATGAGCTCATCAATATCATTCACAGGGTCAACTGCAATGTTTTCACCTTGACCCTCCTACTTTTGCCAAGTTTCTGGCATATTCTCCTGCCAGAAACTATATTCATACTATATCTCCCTATCTGGTGCAGACAGAGAGCATTCAAACGGACCCTACTATTGGCAGCATTGTCTCCACACAATGTCTAATAAGAACCCTTAAACCCTTGTTTATCTGTCTACTTAAAGATCATCCTGATTTTCAAGCTTAAGGAAGCTTGACCCTTCAGGTTGAAGTCAGACAACTAAAGACAAATCAGCATAAGTGAAAGCATGGAGGACAAGATTCAGATAGTGACCTCTATAGAAATATCCTGAGTGTGTAATTGGTGGCTCCGTTTGCTGAGTAGTAAAGAGAGAAGAAAAATGTTCAGACAGTACTTCGAAGACTGAAATATTTTAGTTTATGACTTAAATATCTTCATGAAGGGCTTTTGCCTTTTATAGCAAAAAGCAAAATTCTATATTTCAAAAGCCACAGAGAAGACTATCACACCCTGAATGGGGCCCTGACAGAGGCCCTACACTGCTCATTGATGAAGACAAGATAAAGCAACAACTCAGGGATGGGGAAGGAGAATAAATTCACAAGAGCACAAGCTTAACACCTTTGGAGTGGAGACGGAAGCCCCACGGCTATCAGCTGCCAGGCTGCACAGGCCCTGACACCGAAGGGTGGGGTGAGAGGGGTTTTGTGTGTGTGTGGAAAAGGCCTCTGGGGAGAGCAGTGAACGCCCATCCTCCAGCAGAGCTTAGCTGTGGGGCCCCTTCGCCCCGGCAGAAGCCACATCCACATGAAGGACACAGGGGTGTCATGGCCTGTCAAAGGTTCCCCCAGAGGAGTCTCCAGGCACTGCGCCAAAGTACCGCAGCATGATGCTACAGGTCACAGTGTTGCAAGGGACAGTGTCAAATTGGGTCCCTGCAAGGGAGATATATGGCCATTCCCACCTCCCAAAATGTATATTCAACTACTGGGTTATATAGTTTTTGGTGTGGCGTGGTGGCATGGCAGCCACAGGGCATCCTCAAGAAGACCAGATGGAGGAGAGCAACAAGACGTCTTTGGGACCCTCAGAAGAGTTTCTACCTAACCCCTGCCACTCCGTCCTTGTCGTGTCAACCCCCAAGCACTCTTCTTTCTCTATTTCTCTTCCTTTCTTATCTCTTTCTTTTGATGCCTTGGGAAGGCTGACCTGAAACAGAGACTGGACAGAGCTAGAAAATAAAGTAGGTATTTATTGGAAGGCCTTCAGGATCCACCTTGGGCAGAACAGGAGCCTGACCTGGAGTCCACCCAGGGTGGACTAAGAATGGTCACAAAATGGCTGACCGGTCACAAGTTCTTGCATTTTATATGTTTTTGTCCATTTGTATATTGGGAGTTAATTGTCCAATTACAGCTTCAAGTTGGGAGGTCCCATCCTTCTTGTTTTCCCTCTTCAGCCCACCGTTGTTTATGCTGTTGGGCAGAAAGTTGTCCTTGGTCCTCAGCGGGAAAAGGATTTGTTTTGTCTACCTACCTGTGAAAAGAGATTACTTGCACTTAATATGAGGCTCAGAACTACACCCCTAAGCAGCACAGAATCTGAAAATATGAAAGCTAAAGCTTAAGGCATCACTTTATCCTTGCCCCTTTTACTATTGCATAAAATATATCAAATTTTTGGCATCACCATCTAACCTCGTTTGGTTTTAACCACGTTTTTTGAGTGTATTTCAAGCCTTTCTGGCTCTGATCCATTTTGCTCACAGAGGTTTAGCTTTCTTTGGTCTTCTATGTTAAACTGGTTCGTAACACAGTAAGAACTCTTTCCCAGAGCCTACAAAACCTGCAGTACCATCTCTACACTTCTTCATCATCCCCACTGTCCTGTTTCATGCAACCTGAATCCCTTACAGAGTCCTTCCATGAGGAAGCCTACATCATGTACTACAGGCTCTGAAAGCTGGCGGTAGGTTTGTATCAGTGAAAATCATGAATCAGCTGCTATAGAGCAATTTAGTCTTTATTTCTTTTGATGTCTGCTTCCCCTCATGCTTGAAAATAATGTGCAATAGACAAAATACCAACAGTCTTGATAAGGAAATTGAAGTCAACCAAAAATCTGAGACCAGGCCACCACCTTCTTTTCTGGTAGTTAAGCATATATGACCAAGCACAACAGGGGGAAAGAAGTACATGTTTTGTAGCATGTTAGACTATATGGATGTCATTGTAGTTAAGAGCCCACTGAAATATTCAATGGACTTTAACAAATTAATTCTCTTCCTTTTAGTGAAGGGTAAGTTTTGGTTACCTAATGCAAACAAGCATTTTATTGACAGCATCACACAAAGCAAAAAAAAGTTCCATACAAATGGCTATATTTGCACCAACTGGAAAAAAAACAAGGTGGTGAAAGGGTAGCAAAGTGAATTACTGTAATACAACATCCAAAACACAGTCATTTATAACAAAGGCTATGTCAGTACACATTATCTGAGGCCTATAGATTTAAATCATTACAAATGAGCAGAAGTAACTGTCAGAGCCTTAACTGTGAGAGCTACACTGTAGACTTGTCAAAATCTTAGGTGAAATTGTCAAGTTAGGCTGTAAAATTTGAAACATATAGTGGTGTCTATGTGCTTTATAAAGTTGAAATAATCTACTCAAAATATTGATTTGTCTGACAAGTCTATAGAGAAAATCTATGTTACTTCTAAAGTCACATAATGTTGTTTCAACTGACTCTGAACAACAAGAAGGCTGGAGTAGACTATACTGCTGATCTCTACATGGTATCAGACTGATACTACAGTGATCAGTCTTGTTTCCCATGTTACTTTATTTACAAAGATCAAAATCTCTGATTATTTCTGCATGCCTTGTTGGAGCTTCATCCTCTGTCTAGTGTTTCTTATACTTTCTTACCACTGACATTGCACAGTGGAACTGTGTGTGAGTCCTCAGAGATGTTGAATATGGGCAGTTTCAGCACAAGAATACAAGCAAGATTACAAGATCTGTTTTATGTCTGGGCTGTAGTGAAATTCAGATTTTTCAAAACAAATTCCATAACTCTCTTGGCCATGAAAAAAGTATGCCTTGGGATACCTAGTAGACAAAATGTGAGCAAGTTATTTGATAGTCTGGGAAAGTGCAAAACACGCCTCTGAGACATACAGGAGATCAAACAAGCATGCTGTTGGTACTGCCTCTCAAGCCCAGATTTCTGCATTATTTATATGAAGAGGAGCAGCTCCAAGATGAGAAACTGTAAGAGCCTGACACCATCATCAGCAACTTGGGCATTTGTCTAGGATCCAGAATCAGTCATCAGTCACACTCTGTCCTGGAATGGTGATTTACCAGCTTCATATTACATTTCATGGCTAACCTACACTAACAGGAGCAATGCTGAGGTTTTACTGATTGATTAGTGGAAAAATTAATTTAGTTCAACTGAACTAATTATGGATTCTATAAGGATACTTAATGATACATTGCAATCTCCCTCTCTCTTCCTTTCTCACTGTCTACTAACCACATCAGCCAACAATAAATAACCTGTTTCTCTTTATGTTAGGAGATAAGGTGGACTTCATTGCCTCTTCTTTACTATCTTCTTCTCCTCCTTATGGAGGAATCAGCTTTTATTTCTGTAATGGTTTTGTATGAATTGGCATTTGGTGAGGAGAGAAGCCACCCAGGGAAGTGATTTTTCTAAGAAAAGCTGTGACAAAACAAATCAGTGACTAGTTTTAAATACTGACACCTTGTTAGCCCACTAGAAAGCTGAATACACCTCTGTGAACACACATGCTAAAGATAAAAAATATCCCAGGAAAGCTCTCTTTCCTTCCGGACTGGGAAGATGTAATAGAGTGCTGGCGGGGTCAGCCGCACTCTGCTGCATGGCCTGCAGGCCTGGCCAGGCCAGGGCAGGCCCTGCTGCTGCTACAGCGCTGGGAAGAGAGGAGACAGAGCCCTGTCCCGGCCAGATCAGGCCCAGCAGCTCTTAACATCCTCCTCCTTATCCACTTTCCCCNTCCTGCTCCTTATCCACTTCCCCCACCAGCATGGTCCGCATGGGCTGGCAGGGCCAGGCCGGGCCCCAGCAGCTGCCAGGCAGAGGAAGGGGGGGCCCCAGCCATGTGGCGTGTGGCTGCTGAGATCCTAGCCTTCCTTCACTTCCCCCCTTCACAGCATGGCTTCTGAAAAATCCTCTACAGTAAACAGCTCTGGCTGCCATTACTGAGTCATCTTGCCAAAGGGGTGTCCCAGCCCTGCAAGAGATCATGCAGCCGAGACCAGGCGCAGCTCTGCAGCCATGCAGAGTGACCCTGCAGCTAAAATTGAATGCAGTCAGAGCCCCTGAGATCCTGACACAGCCCCAGCCTGAATCTGCCACCAACCATCATGACCTCCACAGGCCCCAAGCAAGATACTCACTCTTTCCTTGCGCAGATGAAACTTCCAAAGCACTAATCCTCTCTTAAGGGAGAGAAAAGGATAGGGTGAAAGCATGTGGAGAGACAATAAGAAGACATTAAGGTCAGTGAAGGAGAAGTCAAGTCCTAGATGAGAAGAGAAAGAGAAGACGTCTAGATTCCTAGGCTGAAATTCTTTTCTAAGGCCATAGTAATAGACTGTGATATACTAGACTATCCCTTTAATTCGTGGAAGACATGTATGGGAAGTTGAAGAGTGTTCAAATTGCAGATATGAGCAAAGGCATTTGTGCTGAATTAAGTAAATGCTGAAGCTTCTCATAAGAAGCTTAAACAGAGAAAGAGAGAGATGAGACAAAGATGAAGACCTGCCCCCAGGGAGAGAAGAAGAAAACCTCTGCTCCTAGAAATAAAAATGACCTCAGAGAGAGACGAAGAAAACCTTTGCTTCTAAACAGCTCATCTTTAAAACAGTACCCCATGAGTTTAAGTAGCCCATAAATGCAGCTGTGGGAAGGCTGCATGAAATGGAAAGTACTTAAAAAATGCAGATTCCTGGGTGGCTGGTATTTGTGAAAATTAAAGCCATAAGAGAACTGTTTTTCTTGTAGAGAAGTTTCCATGACATAATGAAAGAGACTCCTCTCCTCAAAAGAACTGATAAAAGACTATTTTAGAGGTAGTACACTGCCCTAAGTTCCAAGTTTTACCTCCATACCTTGTCAGTGAGAAGGGAAAGAAGTTGTGGGGCGAGGAGAAGGGTTTTGGAAGTTTCATTCTAATTCTTATAAATTTTTTCCCTCTTGTAGTTAGGTTAATAAAGCTTTCTTTATATCCTTTAAAGGTTAAGCGTGTTTTGCTTTTTCTCTAATCCTTACAACAGAAAGAGTAAATAGTTTTAGTGTGAACTCAACCCATTACAATTTCATATGATTTCAGCAGGGTTTGTTTATTTATTTAAACTTAGAAATTGTTAAAATGAACTAACATCTTTTAGTGAAAGCTCCCTAACTACAAGAAGTTTAAAAAAGGAATTCATCCTGAACTGTCTTAGAAACAATGTTACTACTATTTTGAGCAGAAACATTTGGCACAAAATGAAGCAGTGAGTTAAAGAAATTCTCTGGAGAACACAAAGGTTGTCATAAGCGCAGGATACTGAATTTCAAAAACAAAAGAAAGAAATTACCAGAAAGACAGAAATAGAGAAAATGCCACAAAAGGCATGTTGTCAACTTCAGATCTAATTAAAATTTCTTTCATAATTTGAACGTTATATGTTGCAAAAAATAAGAGGAGAACTAGCTGAGTGCATGAATCAATTAGAAAGTTGTAATGAGCATTGTACTTTTCTGGAAAAGCTGAAAGCGGTTCTAGATTCTAGTTGTTATATCCAAACAAAATAAGGAAGCATACAAGGAACTAATACTCAGATGAAATGTGACATACTGTTCTCATTGTTTGTGTTCAATGAAACCACAGAAAAGGGTCATGACACGTCCTATCAAGAGAATGAGTATGAGAAGAGTCCAAAGTCCTTAAATTTATAATATCAAAACAAGGAAGAAGAGGGGGGTGGATTTCCACCCTACATAGCCTGAAGACAAGAGAAGGGTACTTGTTTCTTGAATACACTTAGATTTTAGATTAAAAGAAAAACTTACAATACTTGGCATAGAAAATTCTGGAGCAAGCTTTCACTGGAAATACCTGGAGTAAAAAACATAATTAACTTCAAGGTGGAACTTGTCAAACTACCAAAAGTTTATGCAGTCATGTTGCCAATAAAAGCTGAGAGCAGAAGAGCTGTCACTGTTTGCTCTCCCTTTGTCAGAGTAAGCAGCACCTTACTTGCTCGTGTTTTTCTGTTCACCCAGTGGAGGAAGGAAGAATCTGTCCAAGAAGTGGAAGTGCTAAGTTCTGTAACAAATTATATATGCTATGTTTCAGCTTACTGCTGGTCAGATTCCTGCATTAATGACTGTATTAACAGCTTAGCTGGAATCCTGTCATGTCGTCTACCAGGTGCTTTTACAGACCAACACTTCAAAAGTAGTGAAAAAGAAATCTATTTATCTGTCAGTCACTCAATAGCACAAACGTGAGACAAGATGTGTCACTCAACATGTTCCTTTCAGATCTATCCTTTTTCTTGGAGGGGATGGTGCTGAATTCTTGCAAGTCATATGGAAGTTATGCTACAGTGATCCATACTTGTCAAAGAGTAACTGTTTCTCCAGAGCCAAGTTATGACATCAGTGGCACCTGCCAAAATTTATAGCACAGATCAAACGTGGCATTCAGAGTTTGTTCCCTGTAACTGTCTGGTCATTCCTCGTGGAATGTTGCAGACTTCACAAAATGAGACTGTGGGTTTGGGTTTTCCCCCCCGCCATTAAGCTAATTTATAATAGCAGATGTCGTCACTCCCAAATAAAAATGAGTGACGGATGAATAGATTTCATCAGTTATTCCTGGCAGTTGGAGTTCTCTTGAAAAGGGGAACCCGGGGTAAAACTGACATGATTCACTAATCACTCAAGCAAACCGTACTTTGACAGAAGAGGAAGCTACTATACAATCAAAGTAAGCATTTATATTCTTGTATTTTGGCCAAAATAAGGTTTTCTCTTCCTGCCTTGATTATTAAACTTGCCTAGATATACATCAGTATACATTAATTTTATGTTTTGTTAAATCATGCCAATTTGAACAAGGTTTTCTTCTTGTTTCTTCCATGACCTAGAATTCTGTATATTTCAGTATAACTTTATGAAAATCATTCTGATCCTATGTTATTTATAAAATCTAAAAGGTATCCTTCCACTGCTTCATTTTACTCTAATCATAATTTCAGTTATTAAGTTATTATTTGTTATTATCTTTATTGGTATTACTGAAATTTCTGTATTACACACACTTCAACTGAAAGGAAAACCACTATAAAAGGAACACATAAGGGGATATTCATCAAAATCATGGATTCTATATGTGCAATTAAAACTTTTCAGAGCTTTGAGATTTTTTTAAATTTTTTTAAAGACCACTATTAATGGGCTTTGAACTGTACTGTAGTAGATATATAATGCTGGAAAACATTCTATGCTTAGGTAAACAAACCCTGGTGAAGGGCAAAAGGAATAGGATATTAATTAGTGTCCTGACAAAGATAAACCAGCTCATGGTCATGATATGACCCAAGGGACTGAGTCTAGTTAAAGATAATCTTTCCATTGTTTACAATGGTCACCAAAAAACCTCTGAAGTGACTGTGGAAATTCTTCCAGGAACATGCTTATGTTCCATATTAAAATTGACTGAATTGTCAATTTCATTGAAAGAGTTAAAAGCAGACTTATCTCCAACTTTTAGAAAAGATATATTTTAAAGATATATATATTCATATTAAAAAATCATTCTTGTTAAAGATGTTATCTTTCAGCAAAAATTTTGGAAATAAACTTTGGAAATGTTCAAATATTATTTTACATTACTGGTTAAAATACTTTCCAATAAAGAAAAAAAAGCATAAGGTGGCTTTCTTTTTGTTAGTCAAACCAATTATTCTTTAAATTATGCATAATTCAGACTAAAAATCTCATTGATTTTTTTTCCAAATATGTTCAACTAACAGTTTTCTGAATGTATTTAAATACTTCTTACAAAAAGTAAAAGCACAAATATTTTTCCTATAAGTGTATCTGTATAAAACACTGAATTTTTAAGACTCTGGCTAGCTTAAGACACATGTTAAATAGAAAGACTGAAAGAAGGCAAAAAATGCCTCTTGGGATTTTAGAAAATATTTTCTTCTCCTGTTTGTTTATTTCACATAAAGGTAACTCACAATAAGAATTTTGTTCAAAACATCAAGACCCATTTCTGTTTCTTAAAATTTCTCCAGAAAGAGTCCAAAGAAGAAATTACAAAGTGTGCAGAACAGAAATCACTTGCACTGGATATTTTTTAACATTCCTTTTTGTACCTCAGCAGAGGTAGACTGAGATTACAATAATTCAAAATATGCAGACGAGCCAGGGGCTAAGACCAGAGCATTTGGAAACCTACTAGTTTAAGTTTACTTTACCAAAGCACACTCAGATGCAGATCAGACTAGATGAGAGAAGGTTGTACCACTGCTGTTTCTATACTGGTTTTGTGCCAGTGAAGAAAATTTGTACATATAACTTACAGCTAGAAGCAAAATTTCCTCTCCGTTGGACGGGATAGATCAGTGGAGGGAAAATTGCTCATCATTCACACCTCAAACCTCCTTTAACCTGGCTCTGGGACATGACCTCACAAGGAGAAGCAGAGGACCAAACTAACTCTTCACTCTGGTGACCAGTGGGAGAACTGAAGGAAATGGCTGAGTCAGGGGAGGTTTAGGCTGGATTATCAGGAAAAGGCTCTTCATCCAGAGGGTGGCTGTGCACTGAAATAGGATCCCCAGAGAAGTGGTCACAGCCTGACAAACTTCAAGAAACATTTGGACAATGCTCTCAGGCATGTGGTGTTACTCTTGAGGATGGTGCTGTGCTGGGCCAGGAGCTGGACTCAGTATTTGTGTGTCCCTTACAATTCGCATATTCTGTGACTCTCTGAATTTATGAGTGGAATCCAAACAACCTCTTCTATATAGGTGCTATCTGTGTTCCATGAGTGATTTGCTGTGTTACAGATTGCACATGGGCCTCTGATTTATGGTTTGATTATAGGAGATTTTTCTTTCACAGTGTCATTAATTTTGTTTTTACAATTATTTCTTCTTGTGAACATTTTCCATAAATTAATGTTAGCATATAAATGAATTTCTTGAAATGATGAATACTGTAAAAACTCTTTTGTACACACATGTTTTTGACTGTTGAGGTTCAGAGCTACCAAATGCATAATCCACTTTAACCAAGATCTAATTTCATCCTTATTTAAATGTTGTTTTATCAGTTTGGCTCTATAAAAAGCAGTAAACTATACTTCATATGGGGAGGTAGGACAGCAATATCCATATAATCATAGTTCTTCCTTAACTATCTTAGTTAAAAATTTAATAAGGGACTCTGTCTTGCACCAATATTATGCACATTTCAGTTACCCTTCATAGAAAATATATTGCAGGAAGTGTTACAGACTAAATTTGCAGTTCATAAATGATACTTACAATATTTCAGGTCTTCTGAATGAATAATTTCAAATTAATAGAAGTGCTTGCTCCTGGTTATCTTACATTCCTATCAGTGGAAAAACATGTTAAAATAACCTACCATTAGGAGTCAGAAAGACACCTCCCTGACTTTCCTTTAATATCTCTGGAATGGTGAACCTATTTTCTTTGCTCACTTTCCACCCAGACAAAATTGGTCAAGTGACTGTAAGAAAGTGTGGGTTTTATTTACAGGAAAAATCTAATTGTCCTACTTGTTACTGAGCCCTGAGTTGTCTGAGTGAAGGAATCAAGAACAACTTTGATGGCATTAAGTCCAAGTGTCAGTGTAAATGCAATTTATGTTATTGGTACATCCAAAAAGAAAAAATCACACATCAACAAAACATGTTAGAGCAATAATAAAATTGCGGGTTTTTTGATACAAAGGGTAACTCAGAAATCCAAACCAAGCTCCTAAGAAGAATCTTTAAATTAGAAAAAAGAAAAGGAGGTATTACAGTGTACATGAACCCTAGTTTCTACGCTTAGATGTTGTGATACCAGGCTCAAAAATAGGATGTTCACACATCATACTATGAAAGAGGCTGGCCAGCAAAGCAGACAATACAGTCTTCAAAAGTTTTAAATCAAAAATATGTCTTAGCAAGGACCACAGCAATACCATGTGAAATATTAACTGTCACTGACATTCCTAGGAACTAATACCAAATGGTCTTGATTTGCAAAAAAGACCCACAGACCTAGCAGACGAAAACTTGCAGAAATACCTCCATCTTTTGGGCACCTCTCTGAAAATAGCATATTCTTTTGGGTGGAGCAGCCAAAACTTAAGGCAGCCAAAGCCCTCATGCACCCCCTCAAAATCTAATCAGCTTAAATCTCAGATAAAGACCAGAGACCCTCTTTGTACCATTTGGAGAACATCAAGTTTAATAGAAGTTTAATAATCATAAAAATTTAATCTCTAATTAAAGGTTAATGTGTTATGGCAGATTCTTATATGAGGCAAAGTATAATAAGGTTTGGAGGGCACACTGATTCAGTTTGTCAGCAACTTGCATTTGGCTTCTGAGGCAATGGGATAATTATCTGTAGAGTGTCAAGTGGGCAGCTGCTAGTGATAGAAGAGCTTCTAAATGGTGAGAAGACCTGTGTGACCTGCTGATCCAGGAACGATGAAATAATCAGATTCCATCACTCGCTGTAAAAAGCTATTACCAGTGCACTTATTTTAACACTGCTCAAGGCCTATGGAATTGGGACACCAATAGGGCATGTTCCAGTGCATCCATGACATGCATATTTTTTTGCAAGATGAAGCCTTAAATAATAGTATTATTTTGGGGCCTCAGCATGAGACAAAATATTATTAAGATTAGCCATATATCCGTTTTGACCATATTCATTGCCAAACACAACATGTTTAGCAAAAGGTGTTAGTAGAACTGCTGTACTCACACCAATGCAGCAATTCCTACTGTATCACGCTGTGCTACATCTACAGCATGCCTGGTCCACATCAAGGGAAATACTAGAAAAATGCTGTTTGCCTCAGAGAAAAATACTTGGTTGTTTTGGTGATACTGCAGCTCTTGTTGACCTTGCTGTGAAGAGGACCAATTTTTCTAACCATTCAAGGTACTCCATCACACAGGAGGTTGTATTACATGATCTAACCAGTTCATGCTTATCCACTCCAGTTGGGCTGTGCTGGTGTTTAAGCAACTGGACTTGTCAATGGAAAAATAATGTATCTCAAAGATGATATTTTTCTTTTTGTTAAGCAGTTTTTCCATTCCAGCCAGACTTCGCACCAAGTTTGGCAAAATTATTTGTTATTACTGATCTTTTTTAAAAAATTATTCATGAAAATTTTGACAAATCTAAAATATTCCATTTAGGAAGATGCCCAGAATTTCCTTATGTGTCCTTTTAGGGTGCCAGGAGTTTCAAATACTGTATTTGATAGTAACCTTTCAGAAATCTGCCTTAACTGTGTTGCATCTGACTGCCCTTTTCTTTTACTCTAATCTTCCACTTTACAGCATTGTACAAAGCAAAAGCTTCCTCAGATTGGGATACATTAGCATACTCTTTGTTGTATTTATCAATATCTCCTAAAGTATGAAATCATCTAGGAAGAAGACTCACAAGTACATATCAGGGTCTATGAGGCATTATTTCATCACCATTACAGAGAGTGTTGGCAAAAGTATCTAATGATAGCAGAATACAGGTAAACACAAGAAAGCAAAGGGATTTATTTCATAGCAACCATCAAATTAAGTGCCGATGTAGTAATAGAAAACTCTGGAGTTTGGGCTTTTGGGGTTTTTTTTTCTTGTGTCCTTCCTGGTGGGGCTTAGTGGAGGAGGCTGATTCAGGAAACAGACAACAGAACTTAACTTGTCAAAGTACCATTACAATTTGATAACCAACACAATATGGTAATATTCGCAAGAATATCAGACATGATGAGAATTTTAATGTTTGAATAACATACGTTTAGCAAGGACAAATTCACCTATTTTCTGTCATTTTTATCATTTTTTGGAATTGATCCCTGTATTTTAATGAGCTCTACTTTTAACAGTATTTAAGACTGAATTTTGATAAAATATAGAACAAGACCATAACAAGCTCCCCAGGGCTTTGCACTCCCTGTGTTTCAATTCAGATTCATAATTCCCTTCCATATTTTGTGCATGACATCATTTGGAGTAGCAAAAGGAATCATTTAAGGAGCAATGCATTTCCCTAAGGTAAAACATCTATGATCTGTTTTCAGAATATGGGAGATAGAAAATAGGAAAGTCCTTCACATCCAATCTGAAGTCCTGTGACAGTGGCACTGTATTTGAAAGCATTTTTCACAAGTTCTTCTAAAATTACTTAAAATCTCACACATACTGAGGCATCCACAATATTTCAGTGAACTGTGCCATGCACAGTCATTACTCAGTAGCAAAAATATAGTTATGCCATTCAACTGTCACCCAAGGCCTGTTCCAACGCCTTATATTTTAGTTCAAGGCAGACTAAGCACCAGTTACTTATTCTTTTCAGGTGACATACTTTATTTTAATAGCACTTCCTGAGAATGAAATTTCAAGGGGTAACACAGTATCTGCCTTAGGTCAGGCTGTTGACTTCTCTGACCTCCAAATTGCTTTTCAGAAAATGAGCAAGCAGACCAACTTTAGACGCCACGGGATGGGTGGTCATGATGCGGAAGAGCTGAAGAACTTCTGGGAAAAGGTCATCCAAGAGCAAACTAAGCAACAAGAAGCTGAAGAGTCTAGGCTAAGCAAAAGTGCCCTGAACAAGTAAGTGGTATTTTTTCTTTTCCACAAGACAGAAAGGCATATCATCACGTGTTTTAAAATAAGGTAACCTGTTATTGTACTGCTTTATTCATAGCACAGATTGTGTTTTGGATCTTTGGCACTTTTCCTCTCACAGCTGCTTGTCTCATATTACCATGGCTCTTCTGCATGGAAACTCAGACACCCCTCACCCCTAAACCCCATGAGCATTCTTCAAAGGCCTTGGAGCACAGCCATGAAAAAATAAAGCACTTTGGAATTACAGCTTGTGACAGCCAGAAAATAGCAGGAATTTTACCTAGAACTGGTACAGATACACAAATAAACAAAATAATATCACATTAAAGGGACAACTACCCAGCTAATCTGTAGAATAAAAAACCCGTGGCACCTTCGTCATGCTTAACACCCCATCGCATCATAGAAGCCCAAAAGTAAAAACAACACAATGAGATTTCCCCATTCAATGGAAAGAGCTGTCGGGTTTTTGTTGTTTTGGGGGTTTGTTGTTTGTTTTGTTTGGGGGAGGCATTTACAAAGCAGTATAAAACAACAGGAATTGCCCAGAGAAAGCTATATAGCTGTATTGTGGTACAGACACTCTGCACAAGTGTGGTGGACTGCTTCAAATATTTGTTCAATTTGTAGCACTTCAGAATTTTGAACCAGGGTCTTCTGCATACAAAATGAATCCCATGATTATAAATGGACAGAAACAGAGGACAAGAAATACCATGTTTTGTGTGGTTTCCTTTTGTGCTTTCCTCCTGAATTAACAAAGGTTTTCCTGCATAAACTTTTCTCAAAACTGGCATATTCACATAAACTAATTTGACTTCAACAAATCAGAAGGTGCAGCTAAAGGGCTGTTTCTTAGAAAAAATTCTAGGTACTTTGACCCCAGTGCCCAAGAAGGAAGTACTGTCATTTAGATATGTGGAGATCAAGATCTGGGCAGACCTTTTGTCTTGAAAAAGTGAGATGTGGACAATCTTGCTTCCAGTATCCTACTCCAGATAATCAGTAGTATTCTCAAATCCCAAACACAAAACTGCTGGAGAAAAAACATATATGATAAAATCCAGGGAAGTGCTTAGCTTCAATGGAAACATTTATCACACTGGATCACAAAGACTACCACAAGAAGACAGAGCAAACAAAATGCAATTTGTGGTTTAGAATACATTTTTGACTTCACAAAGTTGAAAATGTTAAAAGTTTTATAAGTTTTACTCTGAAGAGAAAAAGAAATGCAGAGAAAGAACATTGAATATGTGTTAACTTACATATTCAATATGTCTTAACTGGCCCATCACAACTGAAATAGACCCAAATAAGTTCCTTCAAAGTCACTTGTCCAGTCAAAGCCCAGATTGTTCACAAAGGGTTCTATAATTTGAAAAAAAGTGATACTTTCAGGAGATAATAGACACTTTCATTACAAAACATACATATCCACTACCTCATGGTAAGAGGCACTTGAGAGAATGATACGGTTTTACACAAAGGCAAATGCTCCCTTAGTGACACACAGGACGCTGATGAGAAACACCAGTATTCTCAAAGGCACTTTTTTCCTAACTCACTGCACCTCTTTTTTTGAGGTTTATCTATATTCACAAACTGATATTGAAGACTAGGTAGTTTAAAACACAGTGTAAAACCAAACTCAGAATCTAAGATAATACACCCATGTGAAAGAGCTGCTGCTGAGTTATTCTCAGATAAACTCATTGGCTGCTGTTCTTTTCACCACACCAAAGGTCATTTAAAACCCCATATATTCTATGATGCATTTGGCATTACCATGTAATATCTAACCTTATAACATTGCTGGGTTAGGTGTTTCATAATATTTTCTTCAGAAAACAACCCAGCCAACAACATCTTGCAGTGATGCCTAGAGGTTTTCTCTTCTGCTTTTACTATAGTAATGTCTCGAAACTATGTGGCTCCTCTTGCATCTGGCATCAATTTTTTTCATTAAATACATACAAGGTCTGCAGAGTTGGGGGTTTTTTTGTTTTCTTTTTTTACTCAAAAGAACATATTTTAACTTCAGACTGCTCTTCCCCACAGCATTTTACAGCAGAACTTGAGGAGTTGGGGGAAAAAATTGTAATTTTTAATTTGCACATTGAATGACCTTACTGCATAGGCAGTACTCCTGTGTGGCTTTTAGAATACCCCAGAGGGAAAACCAGGGCTCTTCACAGTGACAGTATTTCAGCAGTTGTTTGACTCATTCGGAATCCAGCAATGTCAACCACTGATATTATCAGCACTATCCTTTTCTCCCCTGCATTCCCAATCCAGCAAGCTAGAGGGATGTGTAATTGGTAAATAAATACAGGACAAGTGCTCTGGTGATGAAAGAGAGGAAGGCTTCGACCCTGCTGAAAAGCCCTGGATACATTTGAAGGATTTGGCTCAATAACTGCTAAGCACTTGTACTCTCTTTGCAGACTTCGCCAGGAATGGACTCTGCGGCTGGAAGGTCGAGTAAGGCAGGTCCAGGCGCACATGAAAACACGGGAAGAACAAATGACGCCACTGTCTATTGAGGCTCTGCCCTCACCAGATAAAACTGTTGCTTAAAGTTACTGTGCAAACACAGCAAGCAATGGGCCTGATTCTGACCTTCTGCATGCATCTATAAACCAGCAGTTCACTGCTGAACAACCAGAAAGTCAGATTCTGCCTATTTTCCAAAGTACTTACTAGAGCTACTACTAAAGTCCTATTGAAATTCAGTGCAAGAAGAATGCCACAAGGGGGAAAAAAACACAAAGGAATAGATGAGAAGCAGACAACTCTAATTTTCCGTGATATATTATTACTGTGATGTTTCAGGATTCTCTTATGTAACTGCATTTCCAAGTGACAACAACATACTGCTAGAAAAAAGGGTGGCTTGTTTAATAGGAATAATACATTCAGACAGCTGCATGCAAAATTGCACATTTCCATTTACACAGCTCACAGAGTCTGGCTTACTCTGAGCACACAGGCTTAATGCAGACATAAGATGTTCTGTCTGTCTTGAAGAGCCACAGTTGAGGGAGTTAAGGATTAGCCTGATCAGCTGGCCAGGAGGAGAAAAATGTTCTTTAATGGAATGAGGGAAAAAAACAACTTTTCTGATCAACATATAAGAATATTTACAGATCTTAATTAAATGAACAGAAAAAATTACTCTGACTTTCTTGGGGTATGTAAGAGAAAGACTACTGAGCCACTAGCCCTTATTGTGAGCCAGTATGACAAATGTTAGAGTAGTAAGAGCAAGTCACTGTGAGAGTTTGAAATAGAAGGCAGCAACTCATAACAGCACAGAAATGTTTTGCTAGGTATCACTTGCCACACCTGACATGTACTAATCCAAACAATTTCTGTGTCTTCTTCTGGGTTAGGTGCAACAAAGGTAGGAATAACTAAACACAGGGTAATAACAGTGTGCTCTATTTACCTATATGTCTGTGTATCTAAATATTAATCTTTTGGAATAAAATCTTTATTTGTTTTCTCTTCAAATAATCCTTGGTACACAAGAGAAGACTCTTCTCATAACTCATAAGTCTAAACAGCTATTTTTCTCTAACAGTATTGTGCCAGACAGAAATTTACTTTGAATCTATATTAATACTAGAGAAGTAGGAAAGAATACAAACCAGAACAAAAATTAAACAATTTTGATTTTACAGAAATGCTTTTTTTATCCTTTTAAAACAGTATTTAATTAAAACACAAAGATTTACTGAATGTTCTCACTTTTACAAAGTGGAATTCTGCCACAGAGAAAAGACAAGCTGTCACAAAAATGTTGTTATTCCATGGAGCATTAAAACAATTAAAAATTTATAAAATGTTGTTTTGTTATTGAAAACTGAAGGGATTGTAGTACCAGATTCTTTTCATAAAAACTGACCCAAAAAGAATGCAATTGTTTCTTTCAGTGGCTATTTTTCCATTAGAAAAGCAATGTTGAAAAAATAATAAAGTTGTAGCTGCTTTTGCCCTGCAAGACTGGTGTTTCTCTCCTGCATGCACATATTTCCCACTATTCTCTGAAAAGTTCTATCTGTAACCCAGTATCCTCATTTGGCCAGGGCAGAGTTGACTTTTCACAGCAGAGATTGCGAGAGATTGGAACCTAGAGCTCCATGGCCATGTCTGGGTGTTATTCCATACCACCTCCTGCTGTCTCTGCGGGTAGCAAGTCCAGGATGCTTTAGGGAAGGAAGTGGGAGCGGCTTGGGGTGGGGGAACAGTCTGGGTGCAGAACTCATTGGCCATTGTTCATTGCCTGGGGGATGGGTGCGTCAGTCAGTAACTTTTGCATGTACATCACCCTCTCTGGGTACTTTTGTTATTAGTATTGTCTTCCTATCTCATTACTGCTTCAGGTAAATTGTTCTTATCTCAAGACGTAATCTAAGCCTTTCATCTGCCACCAGAGGTCTGTGGTTTTCTTTTTAGTGGGAGTACTAAATTGAGGAATATCATTCTTAAAATATGACACCTAAGCTAAGCATTTTCTTTGGTGAGATAGATCAAACACAATGTGAACCAGCTGCCACTTACCAAAAATGGACTAGTTTGCCTTACTGTAGCTGTTGCTAAAAGACACAGACGTGAACTATTGAAATGGAGAAATGCCAGGTTCTCCACTTCTGAAAATCAGATCTATTAGATTTGTTAACTTAACCACTGATTTATGTAATGCCAACCACGTCAGTTCAGTTTATCTATACTCCATGTATGCATAAGAGAAGATCCAAGAAAAGCTGGCTCAATAAGCATTTATTGTTCTTTTACACTTAATGTCAATGTTGGGTTTTTTTTAGGAAAACTTTTATGGCACTCTTTCTGGTTGTTTATGAAGTTAGGTAAAACAGGAAAATGACTACATAAGTAGATGTAATTCACACAAAGCATATTTCAGCACTCCTCCAAAAACTACCTTAGCTCTCTGAGGAGCAGTTTTTCTGTAAGGAGCTCTGAGGGCATCCAGGGATATGTAAAATCACTTCCACTACAAGAAACTGGCATCATATTAGCTACACAGCACAGGAGTGTTGCAGGCATTGTTTAACTTCACAAGTGCATGGAACCTATTTCAGTTGGTAATGGATTTCTGATGCAGTGAGGAGTGAGCATATCACAAGTGTGAAAAACCAAAGTGCTCCCACACTTAACAAAAAAACCCATCTCTTTCTGCATTGCTCAAGTGCATATGCATTAGTTGTGGTTACCTATTTTAGCACACATTTTACATGACAGCAGTAACCTGATGCCTCCGTGGGACTAACCATCAGGTGTTTCTGTTCCCAAATGCAGGTGCTCATCCAATTTTCACTGCTACTTGCACATACACCCAGACTGAGACAGGTATCAGGTACTAGAAATAATAAAGTCTAGCAGTTGGATGTAGTCAGATATGCTGATTGCAAATTGCAAAGCTGAAGGCAGACAGGAAGGGGGCAGATAATGTTTTGTTGTTTTGCTTTATTCATTGAATTGGTGACATTCAAGCCTGAACTTAGACATTTCATACATAAATTAAAATGTTAAATCTGGTTGTCAATTAAAAGACAAACAAAAGTTGGTTCAAGTTGAATTGTTATATTTTAAAAAGCTGTCTCATTCATATACATGGCTGCCATATATAAAATATGTTATTCAGTGGGCATAATCTGTTAGGAGAGTAGCTCGCTTCAACTGAACACAGTATGTTTTAATTCCTGTGTCCCTAGTTCCTTTATCCTTACAATGGGGAAAAAAGAAGAAAATTTAGATTAGAGTAACTATATTAAGAAAGTTGGGGTAGTTATTTGAGAAGAGAAACTTATTGTCCAGATTTTTTTCCATGAGGTTTATGAATTTGTCTAATAGAAAATTAACTGAATGAATATTGAATATTGAATATATTGAATATAATGAGATTAATTGAATTATAATCTGCATAATCAGTACCACCCTGACCCTGCACCAGCAAGACATTAGCTGATGTAAGACGTGTCTTACATCAGCACATAAACCAGCCCTGGTATTTGCTTAGTAAACAACTAATTTTGTACAGGATAGGTCAGTGGCTAGTATTTTGGTCATGGGACTTTAACTTTATGATATATGATGCAATAGGTGTGGATCATGTACTTAAGCTGGCATTCTGATGTCAGCTATAGAGCACCCACTTAGCATGCCCAGATTTATGTGCACGACAGACATGGTGAGCACAATCTATACCCATTCACTCTGTTGCTCTTTAAGCACCGTCTGATCCAGGAACCAGTGACTAATGCCTGAGAAATAGCAGTTTGCTTTCTTAACTGTGAGCTGTGGCCAGTTGTTGAAACCTGGCTTACTTAAGCCAAGGCAGTCTAAAGGGTGACTGTAAACCACGTTAATCTGCAGTCTGACTTCATTTGGACACCATGGTAAAACACTTGCACAATCAGTTATAGGCAGGATGCAGAAACTCAACACCTGTCAGCAGCTACACTTGCATTTGCACTTAAATCCAGAGCAGGACAGACATTTTTTAAGCTAAATCCTTGACTGTCTGCATGTACCACATACTGGTTTGGAGCCGGTTTAATGCATGCACACCAGATTTCTTTCTGAGGAGCTAAAATCAGACCAAAATCTATGTTCTAAGTGCACATAAAAGGACGCTAGCCTCTAAGGATCTGAGACAAGCACTAGCTTTTCAGAAAGTTTTGAGACACCTGCAAAACAGGGATATTTGGTCCAACTAACCAAATTAAATTGAGTCTGATGTAGCCCCTGAACCACGAATAGTCTAATGCAGGGATGTCAGCAGCAGCCACTTTGATCTACTGAGCTGCTTGGTAATGTGCTCAGTCACCTGCTAATGTAGATGAGAACAGCCCAACCAAAACCATATAGGTGGGATCAAAGCACAATAATATGTTTCATATAGATCTAAAGGTGGACCTCAGCTGAGCTCAGGAATGATAATTTAATTTCGCCATGTAGATATGCTAGCATGCGCAACTAAGCACAGTTTGGTCAACTCACCCACTGGAGCCTCATGTGATGGAACAGAGCCTCCCTCCACAACACTCACAATAGATCTGGCTTCTGAAACAATAAAACAGTATGTAGGCTTCATTTCTACAATTAAAAGATAGGAATATGAGGATAATTACCAACTTTGTAGACCAAGTGTTCCTACTAATTACAAACTGCCTGTGTCCTGAGGGATGCTGTTCTCTACATTTCCTAATAAACAGCACTTAACTGCACCACACTGTGAATAAGGAATAGTAAATCACATAAAAATACTTCTGGATTGAAAAAGGCACCATAGATAAATAAGAATGAACCAGAGAGTAGCTCTAAAAAGTCTTATACTTCCTGAGAACACTTCAATTCATGAATTAAACATTACTATATTATTTATTTCTTACCAAGAACAGGATCTATCCATAATGTTATATATTTAAGACAAAAATGAATACAAAAAATTCAATAGTCAGGACCGACAGTTCAAAACTCTACTTATTATTCCCAACTCTTTCAGCTGTCCATATTTATCTGCGCATTATTTAGTGGCTAGTCTTTTAAGCCTATTTCAAGCTACAATGGACAGAAAACAGGAAAAATTCAAGTTCCCAAAATCACAGGCTGACAAACCGACTGAAAAAGCGTTATCCTACCAGGGAAGCCAAACTTAACAGTGGGTCATCATGTGCTGCCTCCGTAATTAACTGCACTTGTCTCAAACACTGTCTCTTAAATGAACTAATATCCTACTAACATCTAATGGAATGTGAGAGACTACTAGTAGGCAGTGCCAGTGTTCAGACTCAGTGATATGACTTCAGTGGTTCATAATCAGGGTCACTGTTTTTTTCTGTGGCAAACAGCAGCAACATCAAGGAGAGCAACAGTAGTAAAAAAAAAAAAAATCTGACAAGAATAAAAAGGGCAGAAAAAATTGCAATAGCAAATCTGAATTGTACTATATTTTGTTTCGTTATTTGGCCATTTCTTTAAAAAATAGTCTATTTGTGTTAGATTTCCACTATGGCTGTACAGCATGCCCAACATAAATATTGGTGCCATTTGATCAGAACTGTGACTTCACAGTGTGTGTTGGTGATTCAGCCATAGGGAAGAGTTTAAAAAAAAAATTGAATTAATACTGAAAAGCTTTTGATTCTATTAGATTTAGTACCTAAATCAAAGGAATCATATCTGCAAAATACTGATACAAAAAGCTTAGTCTATATTGTCTCTTCATAAATAGGCAGAAGAAAATTATGTTTTCAAACAGAGTTTGCTATAGTTAATGCTATTTTTCTCCCTCTGATGTGCTATTCCATTTAACAACTGCATCATTATTGTTAAGGGTTTGAGGTTGCAGTACAGGATATGAATCTAATTAGGCAAGGAAAACACAACATTATGTTGGTGGTCAACAGTGTTATTTCTGAAAAGTCTTTTGAAAAATTACCTATGGTTGCCCTGATGTCTTTTTTTTTTTTTTCCCAGCATGATGGTGATTCCACTGCAACTTCTCCTAGGGAAAATTTTTCTGTAAGATTTTTATTGGTGCTTTTATGTATCCTAGTAAGTGAACAATCGACAAAATTGTTCATTTTTACATGTAAAAAATTTCACATAACAATCCTGTCTCATTAATTACTGGATACCATTGCAGCAGAGTTTCTGTTAGAGTTCAGTTAATGATCAAGTGCTAACTAATGAATCAATACTTTCCAGCTTTTGAATAGCACCTGGGTTTACTGATTTTGTTGATACTGCTTCAGACATTAAATATGTATTTGTAATAATAAGACTAACAGTCACTGGAAATAAGCCCTACAAGCAATAAGGGCCATCTAATCTAAAACATCAGAAACAGCAGTTATTATACACCATCTCAAATGAACACTTAATAACCTGGAACTAAATCCCTTCAGGCTCCATTTATGATATGTACATACTTCTGCTACAGAGATGAAAAATACTCAATTTTCCCAGAACTAATGACCCCTCTATTATATGTACTAGAGGACTGTGGAATGAGTCTATCAACAAACTAACAGAGGGCACACGTTTGAAAAATGTTACGCCTGAATCATAGGCAAATTTCAGTGCTTCCTACCTATAAAAAGCCCCTTGAGAGCCATTTCAAACTTCTCTAGCATGTGTTGGGTAGAGACAATTTCTGTACATGCTTTGTTTATTTTAATTTTAGTTATCTTTGTCCACTACAGTTAATAAGGAATAATACCTAGAAGTAATTAATATGTAACACTTCACTATGTTCAGATAAAATGCTATTGGATGTTTTATTGCTTTAATTGGTGGATGCAGTTAAAAATATCCCTTTATCTCAAAACCAAAAGAGTTTTATTTTTATTACAGGGCACCTTTGAAGAACATCTCCAAGTAGGTTAAAACATATCTTATAGCTTTACTGCAGAGATTTTGACAGCACTCTGTTAATGTATCACTACTGAGATTAAGGATGCAGAAAATAAATATACCTTGAACTACTTTAGCTGCTATATTTATAGTTTAACTTGAGCACTGCTTTTACATACTCTGGAATCACCAGGGAATACAGCCAGTCCTGACAATATGACTAACATTTCTCCCAGCAAGTTAGTCTTAAAAAATACAATAGTGACTAGCTCAAATACTGCCAGATTTGAGCTATCATTTTCAACAAAAGCCAGTAAATTTGATCAGCTACCCTGCCTACTTCCATCTGTGCTATCTTTTCTTTGGGGTATTTTCTTATTTGGAATTGCTGACACTTCACTTTTAAAGGCTACTATCCAAGTGTAAATTCTTCTGGCTGACAGTCCTCAACTAGCCCTAAGAAAATCAGGTATTTCTGCTGGCAAGTGGGCAACAAGAGTGCACAGGTAGGCTGTAGGACCTATGAACAGAAGAGTCTGGGGGGTTTTATGTTTTCAAAACCAGAATTTGAATTGGGAAAAATGTGGACTTCTAGCATGAATTCTAGTCAACTCTAGTGAATTCTAGACAGGCTTCAGGAGTTTTGCTCTGGTCTGGCATATAATTTCTACCTGTTCCTCTTCTCCAAGATGTATCTCCTAGGCTGCAGAGGAATTCCTGACTTGCACATATATAAATTTCCTAACAAGAACATTCTACTTGGAAGACTTGATTCAGAAAAATATTTTTTAATCACTGGAAACAAATAGAAATAAAAGTAATCAATAATGCTTTCTGATGCTCCAAATTACTCCAGATTAACATGTTGATTAAAATGTAAACCAAATTAAACACACACATATGAATTTTGCCTGCAGGAAATGTCGTTTTTCCAGTAGCAGAATTAAATCAGCTATAAATGAAACAATGAAGGCCTTCCACATAGGGGACTGGAATTGCAGTTTAAAATAAGGTTTTTGGTTCCTAAGAGAAGTACGTGCAGACATCTCAAATGCTTCAGCAATTCTAATCTCAATTTTAGGAAAATGTCAGCTGCTAATGCCCCATGTCAACACAGTGAGTGTACTCTATCTCCTGGTCTCTTAATATTTGGTGTTCTGAACAATTGAACCTGGCTGCCTCCCTGCTATATGAGGAATACATCAAAGAGCAACACCATGCTAGGGAATGTAAAACACTGATTCAGCACATCATCAGCAACCTCAGGCACACAGGTTCTAGGAAGCTCTAAACACAAAATAAAGCTGCTTACAGAGCAAAAGATTTTAAAATATTCTTTTTGTTTGTTTTTCATTTATTTATGGGTGTATTTGTGCAGGGTATGGGGGTGTGTCAGAGGAGTAAGGACAAAGAAGGAACATTTAAGTCCCTGGCAGTGGCAAGATGAGCTTCTGCTCCCTCAGTCTGGAAAGAAGTTCTGCATTTTCCTACAGGACCTGTTTTACACCTCTATTCTGTGTCACAGAGGGTGACTAGGCAGTAGGGCAGGGTGTGTTCCATCATCTTCTCCAAATCCTAAGAACTCTGTGAGAAGGCCATGTGAGATGGAAGACACCCAGACAGCTGCCTCCACAGCTGATGCTCTGCTAGCAGGGCTGAGAGGCGAAGTGATCTCCTGCCCCACTTTTCATAGCCTTCCCAAGCTACTTGAAGCTGCCCTTCTGTTATGAGGAGCAGCTGCAGCAGCCTACTAGGTCTGTGAGTGGCAACACAGGAAAGGGCCCTGAGGATGGGAATTTAGAGTCACTTGATTTCTCTTCACTGTCACCCTGAAATGGCATTTGACTGAAGTTGCTAGAGAACTGCTGTCTGCTCTCATGTCATTTCCAAATTCAACCATCTGCAGCAGCACAACAGTCACAGGAAAAACCATGGTCAGTGCACATGAGGCAATGTTTCTCTTCAGTGCTCCCTAGCAGCTCCATGACAGGAGAAGGAATGTCTAAGCAACAAAGAAATAGAAGATGGCAGTTGAAGTCACAGAAAGATCTTTCCACGCTAATTTTAAGTAAAATAGTCAAGTTGCTAACTGCAAATATGACACTAATGCAGTCCTCTGATATCAGCTAGGCTTTTCCTGGGTGAGACTTCTGCTGGGTTATGGAGACCTGACCTGCCCAGGAGAAACACCCTTGGCTGAGCACAGTGAAACATCATGAGTCAAACTGGGAGTGAAACTGCAGCTGAGAAGAGGTATGTACTGACCTTCACATTCAGGCTGGCTAATGCCACCCCTCACCGAGGGCAATCTGCTGCACCAAGCAGTTTCCCTGCACTCATCATAAATTCACACACAAAATGTATAACTCCCTAATTCTAGCTTTATGCTGCCAGCTGGGAACATCCAACCATGGTATGTTGCCTCCATACTTCTTTGCTTCAATGAGTCAAGTGACCTGAGGATGAGCAGCCACCTTGAAGCTAACATTTTCTGCCTGTAATTCTGGCAAGGGTTTGAAGGTTGACTGGGAAGAACTTGATTTCCAGAGATTAAAAACTCTAAGTCTTGCTCTGGCTACCTCTAGCAGCAAGGGAAATCCAGAAAATTCATAATGAATCTCCACTGATCAAGTTCTCCAACAAATCAGCAAGAAGCCCTGACTTTTAAAAATTCTCTGTTCATTGTCAGATTCTCAGAGTACAGCATCAGTGACCTCCAAGTCACACTATCTGATGTAAATATCTCTGTCAGCTAGAAGAGAAAAGATGCCATGCAAGTTAGTATAATAATAATTCATTGTCTATGGAGTTAGTGAGAATGCCTGAAAAGAGAAAGAGGAACAGTCATTCTCAGTAGAGAATGTTTCATGTTTCTTCTACATAAAATTCAAAAGGTAGTTTGAGATCCAATTTACAAGGAATTGAGATTTCAATAAAATTTGCATCAAGGGAATAAGTAAAAGCAGAAAGATATTCAGACAGAGCTAAAAGAGAAACTGTGAAGGAGGGTACTGACAACATTTAACAGTTATTTGTCTCCAAAGAGAAGAAGCATCATTAAAAGATTTAGCTGTGCAATTCTCACAGGGTAAAAGAGTAAACACAATATAGTTCAGTTCCCAAAACTCAAGAGCTTGTTGTCTTGGTAGCTAGGGATAGGCTAATAAGCACAGGTAACCAAATTCATGCTTTAATTAGCATCTTTTCCCAGCTGCCAAGAAATAGGGTGACATTATTTTACTTACTCCCTAAAGAAAGAATTTGTAATATCCTAATACTGAACTCCCAGAGCATGCATAGTATTGCTTTTTGAGGAAATCCAAAAGAGATCCTAAAGTTTCATGTTAAATTTTATTTGTGAAATTCTGTATCTTAATAAACACCCAACCTTTCTATAGCACAATTATTTGTGCCTTCAATACAACTAAATGCAAGATGTGTTTCTGTTAAAAATTAGCTTTGTTTACATGTTGTAAAAAATATAAATAGATGTGAACAAAGCAAAATGTTGAACCATAATTCACCAAAATATTATCTGTATTTTCAGTATATTAAAAATAATGTCCCAAATATCAATACTAAATACAGCATATGATAAGCAAAAATATTTCAGCAATTATGCATATAGATTTTGCCCACTTAGTATTTCACACATTTATCCATTGCCAAATTAAAAGCTAAATATAGGTGAGTTTTGATGAGTTTAAAGCAAAAGGAAAGCAAAGAGTCAGAATTCCTGCATAAATATGATTTTTTTTCCAAGAAGTTAAAAATAAATGCTCTGTGGTCTAAAAGCTGCTCTATTGATGCAACACAAGGTAGAAGTTTCAATTTTGATGTTTTCTAGGGTTCCCACAGAGATGTTTTGGCAGATTTAGTACCGCAACATCTAATTGTTGGTAACAGTTTTCTGGCTCCCGGGCTCCCAGCCTACCTAAGCATACAAGCAGCCAGCCTAAGCCAAGAATGAAGGTTTTACACTGAAATGTGCATCCTTGACCTGGGAGAACTGAAGTACAGATGTAATTTCCATTCTGTCATCCTGGCTAGGAAATGCACTAACCTGCAGCTGGTAAGGAGAAATGTCCAAAACTCCTGCAGCTAAACATGACATAGCTGATCTGCTGGAGTCCTAAATCCTCAGCTGAGGCTATCAGAGAGAGCTAGCCTGTGCAAACCACTCTGGCCAGAACCAGGGAAAAGTCAGCGTCAGTCAGCCACTTTTCAGAATTATTGAGGCAAGTAAATAATCAAAGAAGCCAAATCTTAATCCTTTTAGGATAGCAAAAGGATTAGAAAGGATGCAAAATAGGAGCTAAAGACTTGAATCTTTCACCAGGAAGACACAACTAGAAATTCAATTCTCTGCCTGACAAGTATGATCATATTGCTTTGATAGCTGAAACTAGGCAACTAACAAATATGTAACATGATAAATAGCTGGATTTTTAAAAACTTCCTGATGCTGAAAGATGCTTGTTTGTTCATGAAGGTTGTCTGCCTTTTGACATGCTTGTTTTCTCTCCAGATGAAACAAGAACAAGTGAATTACAATAACTCTTGAAATCCAATCTGTTTTACCTTATATTGCTAATTTGGGGTGGAGAAAACTACGTGATTCAATTTAAAATTAGGATTCCTCTTTAATTATGCCTTTCCTCCATAGCTCTTACATAGTTCATATACCTTTTACAGAAAAGTAAAAATAAAGAGTATTGCTCAGTCCAGCTCTAGCATTGTTGCCATTTGTTTTGACAGATTTACCAAAACAAATGCAGACAGCAGAAAAAGGCAGTGAGGTTTTGTGACCAAACATAATTTGAACAGCATGGAAAAGGAGCAGCTGACAAAAAGAGACATCTTTCTACATTGCAGTTAATGTTTAGAAAAGTTCTTTAGTATGCGCTTATAAACAACTCTTCAGAATAAAACAATGCATAGTTATATATTTGGTTTGCATACTGATGTTCCCACATCCCCTAAAAACAAAAAAATATTCATTTAATATAGGGTAAAACTCTCTGTGTTCCAGGTAAATATTCAGTGAAGGCAAGTCCTGTGCTGTTTACTGCAAACATGAAACTAACTCTACACAATGATGAAACTTTTTAATTAATACTACATCCTCTTTTGTCTTGCCAGATTTCAGCAAGTTTAGCTTAAAAAACTCCACTTTTACGCTTCAGGAATTTTGGTTGCAACCTCCATTAACCATGCCCTCAGGAAATGGAGTTAGATGTTTGTTACTACACTAGAAGTTAACTAAAATAATATTTTACCTTCAAATTCACAGATTTTGGGGAGAATGAAGGATGAGATGTTGCCCAGAATGGACAGGCAGAATGCCTAAAATAGCACCCATTAATGAAGAAATCACCAAGGCACTATCTTTACCAAAATTTTGCTGTGCAAGATTGACTATTCTCAATAAAAATGAAGATCCATGTGAAAAACATATAGTACCAGCAGCACAACAAGCTTTCAGTCATAACACTACTGCTGCTTGGCAGATTGTTTTCTGGAATGAGATGCCCCAGTCTCCTGAACTGTGAGTGACTATTTGGCACACTGAGTCACCAAATTTACCTCACATAAAGTGAAGAACATACATTTGTTTTCTTGGCTGAACTAGATTTAGAGATTATTCAGAAGCAGTTTTGGTGTTTCCCAATGCACTGCTATTCCCCGTATCATGAGAGATGACAATGGATAAGTGCTACAAAGTAAAATCTCATCTTCTATCAGTTTAATGGAGCTTTGCCTTAGTTTGGTGTTGCCTGGATTTCTCCCCTTCTTGATTTGTCAGCCAGAGAATGGCAGTGAATTGGAGTCAGCTCAGCTTTAGGGGCAACCACACCACTGTGCTCACAATATTTTACCATTATTGTGCATTTGGGTAAATCCAGACTCATAATTACTTATTGTACTCCTCTGTAAGCTGATCTCTTTCAACTCTATTCTTTCTGTTTTTCTCTCACTGGCAGAACCTGTTCTAAGGGGCAGAAGAATCATTGTTTTGTGGAATCAAACTCCACAGTATTGCAGGCAGTAGAGCTGTCTCCATGCCAGACACTCCAGACATCCTGGGTGAGGACTGTAGTAGTTTTGGGAGACAACTGGAGAGTACAAAATAAAATTGTCACAACATGTTTCACAGAATTTTGTAAACAAACAATTTCAGAAATTTTTTTTCTTCTTTGTCTACTATTTCCTTAGTTTACACCCTTGAACATATAATTTATAAGCACAGAAAATTTTTGTGTGACATCTAAAAAAATAATTACAGATCAATTTTTCATTATTTGCACAGACTGCTTGGCTTTTGCAAGAGTTCAGACTCAAACAGCATAACATTTACAGAAATTGTTGGAGTGCCACCTATTGGAAGTAGATATACAAATTAAAATACCTCGGTTAACTGCATAAAATAATTATTTATTACCCAAATGTCGGTTTGACTAGATCAAGTTAAGAGGCTTTAAAATGCTAATAAATCATGTTCCATTCATAATTATGGTTAAATTTAAATCAGCTTGTATAGTAAAAAAAAATTATCCTCTCTAACAAGCAAAACACTAGAAGTGGCAAACATTTTATAGACCTGGACTATAAAATAGCGAATATCAGAGCAGATGTGCTAGAATAATCACCTGCTAAAACCTGACTCACTTTACTAAGCTGTATATCCATAGCTGGTGTAAAAAGTTTCATGTTGGATCTGGTTTTCATTATGTAGAGATATATGTAATGTTTAGGCTCACACCATTCAGCTCTGTTTTAGACTCTGAATATAAATTATTAATTTTCTCTATGGAAAACTGTCACCTTGAGGTAAAACAGCCCTGACCTCTCATGGAAAACTTACAAATCAGTCTGAAGCAGTACAAGTAGCTTTAATAAAATGATCTTCAGCTGTTGTTTCTGTTCAGAAGACACTCAGGCAATGGCATAAGTGACTTCTCTGTCTCCCATGAACAGATAAATTTATGGATGTTTCCTCACTA
Organism: Hylia prasina; assembly: GCA_013397195.1. NCBI lineage: Eukaryota > Metazoa > Chordata > Aves > Passeriformes > Sylviidae > Hylia > Hylia prasina. The sequence continues at coordinate 45,539 of VYXD01013948.1, forward strand.
CTTTCCCAGCAATATCTTCAGCTTTTCTATTAAGTGAAAGTATTCTGATTTACACTTATAACTGAAAGACTGCTCAAATACAGAAAGTGACTGAAAAATTTGGCCTGGTTTTGAACCATGAACTTGACCCTTGAGCTGTCCTCCCTTATCACCCAGCAAGCAGCAGACTGGGAGGGCCACTGCCTGAAGAGCATCAGGACTGAAATCCTAATGCATCTGTTTCATTTCCTCATCTTTACTACTGCAGCTTCCTCCTCTGTGGCTTTATGAGCTCTCACACTAAAAGAAGCAAAGTGTTGCCCAGCTGTTTTCTGTCCAAACATCCCAGCCTGGATGTCAGAGTCACACTATTCCTCTTGCAAGTCCTTCTGTTAATTAGCACCGACCCCTGACCAGCTCATGACAGCTTCTGTAGCAGCTCTTTTCATGGTTATGATTAAGAGAGCTACATAAACACAGAGTGGTAGCTTTTGTAGATTGCTCCAGGAAAAAACAAAACAGAAGAAACTGCAGTTAATTATACATGTTAGCACAGAGTAGAAAAAGAAATAAAAGAGTGACATGGCACATAAACATCGTAAAGCAAAATATACTTGGTACAAGCTATTTCATATACTCAGTCCCCAGAATTATTCTAGCCGGGATTTCAATTTGCTTAGTTGTCCATGGTGGTATAAAATTTTCAACTCAAATTTTGGAGTTAGTAGTATTTCATAATGTGTTTGCAAAAATGACATATGCAAATGAATTATTAAAATACATGCTCTTTACTCTTACTTGCACTAAAAGCTAAAAACACCTTTTCCGTTCATGCTGCTTATAAACCAGTATATATCTATAAATTGACAGTATATAAATTGACAAGATCACTTTCAAAATCAGTTTCTAGTCTGTCTCACCTTCATTTCTAGCAGATGTCTGATACATAATTTCATTCTTTACAACCACTTTTTCTTTTCCTGGTAGCTTACATCATTCTATGAGTGAACACGTTTTTATTCCTTAGTTTTATCTCTTCCTCCAGATCCCACAGAGTATGCTCCAGGCTTCTCTGTGGTTTATAAAAGACTTTTTCTCCTATAGCTTTCTCTTGAAACTTCAATCATTCTCTGCTTCCTCTCGAGGCATGCCCTCACATGTAGCTTCCCTCCTTTAACAATCTTATTTTATTCTTCTGGGGACATATTTACAACAAAAGTTTAGGGGCATCAGAAGTAACATTTCTTTGGTGCAACAGCTGTAGACCCACATCTGATAATAATGACATGTCTCCTATGACCACGCTAGTATCTACACTTACATTGCTTACTAAGAAGAAGAAGGAAATGTGAGGAGAATAAAAACACCACAAAACTCTCAGTGAAATAATCAGGCCTGCTTCAGGTTTTGTGCCATATTTCCAATTTAAGTGACTATGCCATAAGCCTTTTAGGTGAGAACTAGCAAGGGTAAGCACAGCAGCAATTGTCTGGTGCTAACAAAAGCCTTGGAAATCTTATCTGTGACCAGATTTTTGTGAGTACAGATCCTAGGCTCTTCCTAGACTTCTATTTCCTTCCAAGGATTTTTTTCTTTGCAACTCTAGCCATAGGTGTAGATGAACCTGGGTTTGTTCTCCACTTGGTGTCTTTCAGACTGGCAGTAAAGACCTAGCCATGAGGTCACATTATTTTAAATATGCATATACTTAAAGCCAATTTTAGTAGATTCCTAAAATATTTGGTGAGGGAAGGGAAAAGAGTCTGCTGATCTTCTTTCTTCTGGACTGTGTGAAATATAAGTTAAGCAAAGTTGATCTCTGTCTGGTTTAGATATTAGGACTCACACAGATGGAAAAAGAAAATTGAATATTTTAAATTTTTTCCATAGTCTGGAAGAAATTACAATGTTTACATGATCTTCAATTGTAGATAGCATATTCCAACGTCCTCAGACAATTTTCTCGGAAGATTTTGTAACTGTGTTTTGGAGTAGTACAGAAACAGGAGTTCAGCTGTGCCTATCAGCTAAAAGCAGCAAAGGTAGATTTAGGTTATACAACAATTCTGTACAGGCGACATGGCAATTGTAGATCGAAACTAAATTAATAGACATATTTTTCAGAAGCAATTCACATAGCTGAGTGTAAACAAAAAAAAAAGGAAACATTTTTATTCTCATCAGCCACAAAAAAAACCCAACAAAAAAAAAAAGCAAACCAAACCAAAAAAACCCAAAACATAAACCAGAAAATCAAACCAAACCAAACCAAACCAAAAACAAAACAAAGCACCTCAAACCACAAAAAACAAACAACACACACACCCCCACACACACAAAAAAACCCCCACACCAAAAAACTTAAGCTAAAAAACGCCTACTGTAAGGCCTAAAGGCTTCTTCAGTCATTTGAGAATATTTCATTCACTTTAACATGAATAGGCATACTAAATGAATGAGGGGATTTATAATTTCCACACTATGGATCTTTCCCTTGTGGTATAAATATCTGTAAAAAGCTCCCATGAGGTAGGGCAAAAGACGCCTTTAACCTTTGCATACATAATTTCAGCAGCTTAGCATCATTTTTCTGAGAATGAAACCATATGTCACCTAATGGCTCAGGGGACACACTGGCATATGGAGCCCTTCATGCTTTAACAGCTTGAATCCAGCCCAGGTCCGTAACAACCAGCGCTGCTGTATCTGGAGGCTGTTGGGTAATCTGTGTGAAATGAGTTGGCCATCTCAGATCAGATCCTACAGCAAAGTTGTCCACCAGAACGTGACCACTGCAGATGGCTCAAACTTGCCCTTCTGTCAGCAGTATCAGCAAGTCAGCCAAAGATTAAATGAGCACTGTACATACAATGAGATTACACTTGGCAGAAGTCAGTCTCCCAAGCCAGGAAATAGAGTGGACATGCAGGGCAGTGCCTTGGAGGAAGACCTTTGGAGTTCCTCAGCCAGCCATCTCCAGATCCTTTGAGTTAGTGTTGCAACACCCACTCCAAGCTCTTCCTCCATGCAAATTTAACCCATTAGATAGATCAGCTTTTACCACCTGCATTAAGGTTCCACATATGGTGGTAGGTCCTGGAATAATGATGACTCTGCTGACTTAAAGTGAGGATTCACTTTAAGTGAACTTTCACTTAATCTTTTGAAAAAGATGAATGCAGAATTAAACAGTGTCATCATGGTGAGAGGTTAAAATGTGCAATCATTTTATGAAATAAAATCATTTTAATGAGGAAAATACTCTATGGCAAAAAAACAGCTTTCTTTGAAATGCATCCAATACTATAAAATAAATAAATAATAATATAAACACATGTATTGCAATAGAGAATACTGAAGGACTGGGAAACAGACATTTGAAAGCCTCCTAGGAAAATATTACCAGGGAGCATGTTCATAATTTTTAACAGAAGGGATTTTTATCAGTATGAAATGTGAGTTTTCTCTTTACAGTACTGAGAATATTATATGTCTATATTATTGGTTTTCATTTAAACTTCAAAAAGTATTATTTTCATTTTATTTCCTACTGTCAAATCTACAAAAACATACATTTTAATGCATAGCATGACATTGATGTACAGCTGGGAAATTAAGCCAGGCAAATTAATTGATAATGCTGTTCTTTATTCACTCTGTGGAAGCTGTATCACAAAGTGGTCTGTAGGTGTTTACAAATAAAACAGAAACTGGGAGCTGATTTTAAGAATAGATCTGATCAGATTCGGATTATAACTGATCAGATTCTATTCCACACATTGCCAGGAAACAAAAGAGTTTACATGAAAGCATTCGTGTTAACAAGTACTTAGTTCACTGATATAACAGCTCATGTACACCTATTTACATAGGGGGTTTTTCTTTATTTCTCCTACCAGATCTGTTGGTGATTTTTACTCTTGCAGCTTCGTGAAATAAATATACATGACAGAAAGCAGCATACACAATTTACACATTTGCCTTTTTTTTTGCTTTTGCAAATTATACTGTTATTTTAGAAAAGGCACCTATTATGTCAAGCACTATCCAGCTATCTGAGAATTCGTACTCAGACACAGAATAGAGGTTGATCTGATAAACATCAACCATTGATACAAATTCTATTCATATTTTCTTCTGAAGTATTTGATTTCAGATTACTTATACAACCATAGTATATCATGTAATATGTATTACATTTACTTTCTCCTTTTCAAATGTTAACTTTTGTCTTGTATTTCTAATAAATATGGAGTTCAGATTTTTAAAGGTTTTTGCCAATGGAGTATGGATTATAGTTTCTTCCACTTAAGGTGCTCTCGTCTCAATTACAGAAAATGTAAAAGGCAGTTTAAAACATATGTGCATGGAGTAATCTAAGATTTTATAAAAGAAGATTAAAAACAACATGTCCATTTGTTATTATCCCGCAATATGGAGTTTAAACACAACAGTGCTTTTTAAGACTAAGTTGGGTTGGGCAAAATAAGAGTACACATTTTTCCACAGGTACAGTAGTGGTGATGAAACATGAAAAACAGACATTTGTCGCAGTAGGCTAAAGAGCCTATATGAACATCAGAAACAGATGTATGATGTAATCAATTTTGGCGTGAAGGACTGGGACTTTTCAGCCATGTGAAGTAAAATGGAATCAACACAGAGGCTGACACTTGTGTTGGAGAGCTGCTTGTGTCTCTTTAGTACTTCTGTTGTATCTCTTTTGTATTTGACTCTTCTTTTGTACTTCAAAATGTTAAAAAAATCTCAGCAGTTAGGTAAATGGTAGATAAAATGCACATATCTATCTTTAATTAAATAATTCACTGAACAGAAAAAGAGCAGCATGTCATCCCTTCCTCAAAGATGGGATGGTTAAGTATTCAGGTTGACTCCTCCTGAATGGTCACGCTCAACTACAATTTGTGCTTGAGGTATCTTTTCTCTGACAGGAATCTTACTATATCATGACATAACATACCTATCCCTTTTCCTAAATGTTTAGCATGAGCACTGGTTTTTTATTTCCCTTGGACTAGAAAAATTCAACCATCTAACTCACATTTTAAATCATTCTCACATGAGACCCACACACAGACAGTAAAGAGTGGTGGAAGGGAACCTGGGAAGATATCCTGAGTAAAGATCAGACAGAGGGATGAGCCTGGTGACATACTTAACTGCTCGGCTGGGGACACTTAATACCTTGCTAGGAAGGTCCCTGTGGGACAGCAAGCTAGAATGAGCAGAGTGCCCTGACAGTAACAAGGGCAAGAGAGTCCTGGACTGTGACTGTGACAGTCAGAGGTAACAGCTTGAGGGCTGCCATTATTCCTGTTGGCACTTGTCAGGCCATATCTAGAATACTTCATCCTGTTTTTCAGCTCAAGAACACTAAGGAAATGGGGAAGGCCCAACAAACATTCACCAAGTTGACTAGAGGACTGATGAATATGATTAAAAAACAAAACAAACAAAAAAAAAGGTTGAAGAAATGTGATTTGCTCAGCCTAGAAGAGGGAGAGTTCAGCAGAGATCTTATGACAGTATTCCAGTAGCTAACAGGCAGATGAGGAGAAGATTAAATCACTCTCTACACAGGAATGCACAGGTGCCAGAAGACACAAGATACACAAGCTGTTTCAGGGGAAATTCCTTCTGGATATAGCAGAAACAATACTTCACATGAGGACACAGTCCTGGGCAACCTGTTTGAGCAAGGCCAGACAATCTCCAGAAGTCCCATCTTGACTCAACCGTTCTTTGATTCTGTGTCAACTAAACCATGGAAGTGGTGGAATCTTCCTTGCTGGAGGCACTGAAGACTCATCTTGACACAGCCTTACATAATATAATCTAGGGCCTTGTTTTCCAGTAGGAAGTTGGACAAGGTGATTTCCAGGGGTTCCTTTCAATGTAAACTTTTCCATAAAGTCTGTAACATGGAATACAACATATCTAATAACTTATATTTTTAATTTCCTAGCAACCAGATGAGAACAAAAGAAAAACTATTATCCAAAAAAAGTTATCTGAAGCAGAAACTTCGGGGACAAAAAGCATAATAAATCAGTGGGTTTGGAGCTGTTGAGATCTATTATTCCTGCTCAATTCAGCATAAACCTATGTCTGTGCAGCTGCTACCCTGCTTCACTATAGTCCAGAGGCTCTTTTTTCTGCTGCAGGTGAGACACCAAACCAAATAGCAGATTGCTGCCATCACAGAGATTGTGGCCAAAGTCTAGCCAAAACAGAAATAAGAAAATCAGTATTGTTCAAACCGTAACTTTGTATTGAAAAATCCAGGAATATCAGTATACTTCAAAATAATTTTAAATGCCTCCAAATTTTTTTTTAAAAAACAGCATCTACCTATTTAGACTTTCACAGCTGTAAGAACTACACCCTTTTTTACATGGGCACCCATTTCATTTTTTAAATGAACTTTCTATACTGATTGCTATAAAGGGCAAAACCTCTTGTGGCAGTGCTGCTGAGTAAAGACTGAGTGTACTCATTGCTTTCTGGGGATTTGAAAAGGATGCTAGGACAGGATGCATGCATATTAATTTGTTTAGCATGCAATATCTGTTTAGATTGCAACTCTTGAGCAAAAAAAATCACAAAGAGAATCGGCTGCATTTTTGAAAACGATTACAGACTCTACTTTTTTAAAAAGCTTTTATCAGTGAACAGCATTTCTTTCCTTCACCTCAAGGCTTTTTCTATTAAGAAATACCCTTTTCTAGTATAAAGTTACCGATTTCCAGTACTTCCATTATCTCACCTATTAGTGTGGTACTTCCTTCTCCTCTTTGACTGACCCTGAACTCAGTGTTGCATCCTTTTCCACACATATATGATTTTCTGTGATGACTAGTACCACACATGCTACTTCTCTTAGATTTCAAGTTTCCAGTCTGAGGAATAATCAAAAGAAATCACAGTTCTGACATGATTTAGCATAAAGAACTCAAAACTACTTAGGGTGCAACCCAGACAGTATATTTTCTTGCTCCTCTCTGCTATTACATCCAGATATCCACTCTCATTTATTTTGTTGCTTCCATAATTTTGTTATTCATCACACTTTCTGGTAAGTTTTCCAGACTAAAGATAAACCCATATTAAACAATATTTGCTGCGAATACTAACAGCTTGAAATACACCACTGATGTATACAGCTTGTTCCATCATTCTAAGTATGCCATAGATCAAGCTATCTACCTGTGATGGTGAGCATATTAAATCACTTGAAGTTCCATTTGCATGATCATCTTTCCAAACACTCTTGCTGTGGTGCTGACTCAAGCACTTTCAAAGGCTCACTTGAAATTACTGTTTAAAAAAAAAGCGAACATTGTCTCACTGAGTATGCAGGAAATTAAATGTGTTAGCACTTATCCATTTCAAATTAGATTCAGCACATAACTGTCTAACATGAGTGCACGTAGATATAGTTTACATTTGTCTCTCCAGTAAGCTTTTTAATCAAAAGTAATTTAGTGTTAAGCGTATCGAAAAGCCTTTCATTAGCCATCGATGAGACTTGATTTATTCATATGCTGTGCAACATGTTGCTGATGCAGTCACCTACCACATCTCCAATTTTAAATAAGCCTTTCAGTTTTGGGTTGATATTTATGCAAAGGAGAGGTCTTCAGTCCTTGGATCATCTTCATGGCCCTCCTCTGGACTCACTCCAACAGTTCCATGTCCTTCCTGTGCTGGGACCCCAGAGCTGGATGCAGGGTTCCAGGTGGGATCTCGCCAGAGCAGAGCAGAGGGGCAGAATCCCCTCCCTCCCCTGCTGCCCACGCTGCTTTGGATGCAACCCAGGAAATAACTGGATTTCTGGGCTGCAGGCACAAAATGACGGTGCATGCAGAGTACCTCATCAACCAACACCCCCAGCTCCTTCTCCCCAGGCTCTCACAACACTTGTCCATATTGAACTTCATGAGATTTGCACAGACCCACCTTTTAGGGCTGTGAGGATCCCTCAGGATGGCATCCCTTCCCTCCAGCACCAGGAAACTGCACCACACAGCTTGGTGTCTTCAGCAAAATTGCTGGAGCTGCACTCAACCCCACTGCCCGTGTCACTGACAAAGATGGTAAACAGGTGTTATACACAGGCATCTCTTATAGTTCCCAAGTTCTACTGCTTATCAGCTGTGCACTTTTCAAAAAGTCACACTTAGATTCCTCGTATTTCAGATACCTACCCTCAGACTGAAAAAAACCCCAAAATACCGCAAACAGACAATCTAAAAGCCACAAAGAAACACACAAAAAACCCAACCCAACCTCACTTTGCATAGTTAGGTTTAAGTCCTTCAGAACAAGTTTTTCAGACAGTAGGGCTGAAACCATGCTATTGGATTTTTATTGAGGTATGTAAGAATATTGTTTTAACTTCACTGTGAAGTCAAAATTTCAACTTCTGTTTATATATCAAGACTCAAGAAGGGTCACTTTTGGTTTGCATGACCTAAAGAATGTCAGGAAATAAGAATCATATTGCCAGCCTCATAGAAATATGTAAATCACTTGTGCTACCGCTCAGATAGAAGCATGGATAAATTGGCTTCTTCCTTTGGTGGCTCAGATAACTCCACAAGACCACGTGTTATCTCATACATTAATGTTAACAAAAGATGCATTTTTGAAATGTTTTTGAGAAAGTGCTGAGTATTTTCAGCAAATTGAAAATAAAGGTGTTTCAACACACGACAAAATTCCTAGGTATTTGCTAAAGACAGACTATAATGAGGCAGGTCAACAACGTGTTGTGAAGATTTTCTGACTTGACTAAAGTAATTAAAACAAATTCGACAACATGCCAGAATCCAGTCTTTAAAGATGCATGCTTAGATCTCACAGGTTAAGTTACACAGAAGCAAACATTTTAGATTTCCTCAGTAATGTGCATTTCTACAGAGCTGCCGTTATTATAGGAAAACCAGTGACCATGTATGGTCTCAGGGTCACCATTTATGGTCGCGATGAGAGGGGTGAAACAGGACTCACTGACTCCATATCAGAAGGCTTGATATGATTTATTAAAATTGACTCCATTGTTCAAAGCTTGGGCTATTTCTGCCCAGGTACAGAGTGAGTTGTTCTTCTCCATGCTCCATACCGAAGAATCCCCGAAAATGCTTACCATATCAGAGAGATAACAAAACTTCACACTGGCTAAGAAAGAGAAACAAACCCACATCTCCCAAGACAGAGACACAGGACAGAGATTGTTTACAGAACTTTGTGCTCGGCAAATTTCAGCTTTCCCATGAGAATATTTTTCTGCAGGGAAACTCATAATATGTTCATACAACAACCAGGTATAGTAAGAACTGTTCAGATAATCTAGTGGTGAAAATTACCAGGCTATTCTCAATTTAGGAGACCAGGAGGGTAACAGGAGAGACAAGCACCCTACCAACACTGAGAGCGTATTTCCATATATCCCGAGGAACCCAGCAGCAGTAAACATCTGTCTCCCAAAAAAGTTGCATCATTGCTAAAATACATACCATTTCATGTGTGGCCTTGTTTCCTCAGTACTGACCTCATGTCTTGCTCAGAAGCTAAAACTGAGGAACAGAAATGGAATTTTTTCACTCCGTTTTTACCACTACCACCACGAAGGATGAAAACTTGCTTTTACATACTCTTGCTATGTGCCCATATCTCAGTCTGTTTCTGCCAGTCTCTTTCCCTTTGGCAATATTTGAACTTTATGTTCAATTTCAGCCAAATAAGACAAAGGAGTCTCAAAGGAAGTTCCTTGGAAACAGGCAGGCAAGGAAAAGAGAGAGGCTGCATTAGCAACCCAAAGATGGAGAGACTAAGGCATGCATTCTGACATTATTAATCACCAGAGATACCCCCAGAAAGAGGAACTTGGTGTTCCCCAGCAGTCTCTGAATATTCCAACTGCCAGCCAAGATTAGATTGGAGCTTATACCTGTTAGACCCCATAAGGCACAGTCATCCACTGGGAACCAGGTCTTAATAGAATTGTAGTTTCTGGAGGAACTGTTTTTCTCTCCCTCTCTCTCTCATAGTCCTGCTCCCTTTTCTTTCATTGTCTCACAAACAAGCTTCATTTTTTTTGTGCATCTGTGACAAACTGTTAAAAATCTGCTAAACCAGCTTCCATTGGTATCACCCTGATTTCACCTTGCCTCTGTGGTGAAATGCAGCCTCTGAGCCCCTCTGCTCCCCACTGCATCCAGCCCCTGGGAGCTGCAGCCTCTGCTTATCCATTACTTCATGTAAAGAAGGAAGACACTAGAGCCCCGCAGTAATACAGGAGCAAGGATTACCTTCTGCCCAGGCTGAAAGGGAGTTTTCCCTGTCTTTTATCACCAAGAAAGTATTCTTTGCCTACCTCTTTTGAGAACTTCCTCCCTGCTCACCTGTTTGCCCCACAAAGACATTCTTAATCTGTAAGGGAGTGACTGGTCATTTACAATTTATGTGTATGAGTCAGGATGCTCTCAAAAGCAATCTTCAACTAAGCTGAGCAGAGAAAGTGATACAAAGACAGGAACAGTTAATTTGCAATGACTCCATCTCTAAAAAAGGGTATTATTTGAATTATGAATGGACATAATTACTTGTGTTTTCTATACAGAGTCATCCATCTCAATAAAATAATACTGTCTAATCAAAGATAAATTTTATGATATGGAATGTGTCAGGGAAAAAAAACCTATATTTTACAAAGCAATTCTCTTTTTGCACATTAATCTAGCAAATTAAAACAATGCACAATGATTTTAATTTAAGCAAAATAATCAAAACTATTTAATTAAATCGAGGTTTTGTCATATGGAACTCTTAAATATTTTATTCCACCAGCAAAATCTGCTGATGCACGTGGAAGACCTCTGTATCTAAACCAGATGGAAACAGATTCTGGATACACATTGCCATCTTGTGGAACCCTCCCTGACAAAGCATGCTGCAGAGACCTAAAGGTTTGCTTTACCTAAGAACCACTCCGTTCAGAGCTGGAATGGATGTTTAACATAAAAAGAGTTTTCTAAGATGCATAAGCAGCAGATATTCTTATAGGCAGAGTGTGCTGCCAGATAAAATGTTGCAATTCAGGCCTGCTGAATCTCTGTTGGGATATCTTAGTTGGGAAGGAAGACAAAAAACCTTTCACTCTTAATGCACTGCTTCAAATCAGAAGTAAAACAAATAAATACACTTGTCTCTTCCATTTTACAAGAAGTATATAACTGATAAAGTGCTCTGTTTCACATTTAAGACCACACTCAAAAAGCAAGGTGATTGAACATTTTTTGTGTTCAGAGAGGTGTATCCTTTAGGACAGGTTTGAAGAAAAACAATGGAACAATGGGGGAAAATCTGAACGTCTCCTTCTTAAGAACTAGCAATCTGTAGACACAGACATACAATTTTGTCAGGTCGGTGAGTTTCCAAACATGAAATTTCTTTCAAAAAATGAGATATTTAGCAACAAGCTCAGATGAGTCAGGGAGTTCTTTGTGGAGTGATCAATCAATATCAAATAAAGCAAGCCACAGAAATATGGGTCATGTCACCATAATACCGAGGAAATAAAAAATCTAGCCCTTCTGGCTCTTACTCCTTTTGTGGCTTTTTATTTGCTTGGTGTCTCTTTATTCTCATCATTAAGAGTAATTTCCAGTATTTCACTTCAATTGTAGTTTCTTTGGGATTTTTACTGTAGAGTAAACTCAGAGATGAACAAATCTTTTGTCCTCCTGATACATTATTAAACAAACTCCAAAATGCAAATATGCAGGTTTTTTTTCTCCTGTGTCAACTATTGTTAGCCCTAAAGCCTTTTAACTGTGAGGTAACAAAGCCTAGTACACCCTCTAGCCATATTACTATTAAATGTATCCATTGGGACAGCCAGTAGACTACAGCTGTGCCAAAGACAGGAACAGTGTGAGAGATTGCATGTTCCTCCACACTTCTTTTTTTTGACAAATGCTATCCTCACAGAGGTTTCATAATAGTTAAATCAACAATTTTCTGAAAAGCTGATGAAAGCTGAACCCCAAAAAGAATGACATTGGTGGACAGCCGCTCTGTGGTAAACATGACTAAGATATGAGGTAGGATGAAAATCATACCCACATGGAAATGAGACAAATGGATTTCTAGGCTGATAACACGGTTTGGCTGAGCAAGGAGATGTGGCTGCAGTGTGAAAAGAAAGGAGCAAAAATAAATCCACTGCACCTCAGAAGATAGCTTTGGGATAACCCAGTGATATGTTCAAGGTTAGGCAAAGGTGAAGACACCAATCAGTGCAACACAGAGTATGCACTCCTCAACCTAGAGGTTAAACAGATTAATTGGTGCTTGTGGTCTTTTTTGTAGACTACCACCAGTGAAAAGGATGAAAAAAGTCATTCTTTGCTGCAAGGCGATGTCATCAGAGGTGTCAGGAAGGGATGTTACAGGTGTGTACATCAGCATACTGGTAAAAACAATAACATGAGTATCACTGTTCACTAAGCAGAAGGAACACCAATTTGGACAGACATCAAGTTGTACATGAGCAATGGCTGTGAAGAAGAGCTTGCAGGCTACATTTAATACCACCTACAGTCAATAAGCTCTTCCTGAGTGTTATTCATTTGCTTTCTATAAGTAGAAAGAAGAGGAACCATAAACAGAGAAGCCAGAAGGACATGTCAATAGTTACATGTACTTGATATATCAAGCATATCTCAATTTCAGTAAACTTCTAGGCAAAACTACACCCACTGATTGCAGTTCTGTAGAGATCAACTACATCTTGCATTACATACTTCTATGAATTTAGTGCTTTATACGCCAATTTTTATTGCAGTGTTTTTCCTCAATTTTTGCCCCAAGGAGGAAATCATATAATTGTTTTTTCCTTATATACCTTCCTTAAAATAGTCGTTGCTCCCAAGCAGGATGGGCACAATGAAATTGGGAAAAAAATTCAGAATTCCAGTCACAGACCAGGTTGGCAGACAGGATCAATCAACAACTTACATCATGAACTGAGCAATTTTGTTACCAGCATCATTGAAAGAATAAATATACTGTCACATAATGGCAGTGATTCAGAATGAAGTGTTACAAATGTCAATTCTTACAAACTATGCTAGTTAGAAAAATATGTTCTGTCATTTTCCCTGTCGCTATGTAAAGGTGATTCAATATATTCCCCTAATTCCAAAAGTTGTAACTAAAAAGAATACATCTTTGGCACACTCACAGCGCACCTCTTGCAACCACCATACATTATACTCATACAATGAAGTAGTTAACAATGACAACTGGCACTAAAGTTTTCTCCATAATTACAGCTAGTTCAGAAATGCTCTGATTCTAAATACTATGGACGATGAAGTAGAGAATTTTTACTTCATTCATGCTTTAGTAGCATAATTTCTGCTGACAGTAGACATATGGGAACAAACAAAAATCATTTATCCCAGTAACACTCTTGTGCATCTCAGTTTCCTTTGAATATAGCTCAGTATAAAGTTAACCCTGAAACTTCCATAGCTACAAGAATAATCATATTGGTGCTTTGTAACATAGACTAAGCAAATTAGAAAAAAACCCAAACAAACAACCAGAACCACATAACTCAGGATAAATAAAAACCAAAATCACTTTATCAGACTACCTGTCACACATCTGTAGGCACTGGTATGTCCTGTCTCCTGAGAACTAGGCTTGATTTCTAGCACTCAGCAAGGATATACAGCAGAATACATATAGTAAGAGGTGATATTGTGGTTTCTAAGTGCATTGATACACAACCATACAAAACCTTTACCTAGAACCCAGATTTATAGCCAAGAAAATCTGAAAGTATCTAAGGCTTTGACCTGGAGGACAAGAGAAGCTCCTTCAGGAGCTTTTGTAGAAGATAGACGTACCTTTTGTAGAAGATAGAAACCAGGAAGCTCTGCCAAAAGATCCTTTTGGAAAGCAGAAGAGGCTGGCATTCTTTTCTTCTTCTTCTTCTTTTTTTTTTTTTTTTTTTTTTTTTTTTTTTTTTTTTTTTTCCCTTCTTTTTTTTTAATTTCTTCCTAAGGAGAGTATCACATAAGTCTTTAAAAACAGCAATTTGCATGGAGACTGTAGGCCTGTAATATCATTAAACACAGACCATCAACTGATCACAGCAGACAAAAACAAGCATTGGGCCTCTGATCTGCCTTCCATAGCAGTGGTGTAAAGTGATTATCTCTGGTTTTAAAATAATATAATTTATCCAGATTTTTAGCATTATAACCAATGGCAGATTTGGCCCAGCTTGTTCAGTAGCCACCAGGGCTCACAATACACATGCAAGGATGCAGTGAAGCTGAAAAATATGTTCTGACTTTTTTCAAAGTGTGTACAGTGAATATTAAACAATCCCTTGAATTTCACACTGCCATTCGCCCAGAATCATCATCACAATCCCTATTATACACTGCACTTTGTAGAATGTTAATGACTATTTAAACTACTTCAGAGTGTATGTGTAAAGAGTCAGCGCAGTGACAGGGATACAGTATATTATAAGTGCAAATTGTATGTAGCTTTATATATTCATTTTCCTTCTTCTTTATTTCAGGCAGACTTTTTCTTTCTAAATTTGAAAGGAAGGGTATTTTTGATAGCCTTGGAGGACAGAAAATGAGGTTTCCACATCAAAATGGTTGATATACACATAGTTCAATTTTGATTTACGAAAAAGGAAAAGCTGCCATGTACTAGAATATCATGTCAAAGGCTGGGGAAATCAATTGAATCATAAAGGAAAAGGATAAGAAGCTTAATTAAAAGTGTGGCATATGGAAATTTCCTGTAAGCCACAATGCTTTGTAACCTCATATTTGTGTTCTAAATATATTTGCATCAGATTTCAAAGAATTACAGCACCAAAATATCAGGAAGCTTTAGCTAGGCAATTAGAAGCAAAGTGACATAAACATCCAATTGTTTATATGAGTATAAAGACTGCATTAAGGACATACAATCTGCATTGGCATATATCACTTTTTCCTTCCATATTCTGAAAAATACCCCAGCTAATACTTCAATCAGAAGTAGAGTGTGAGGACTCCATTTTCTAGAATCAGTACAGATTCCTTTTATTAACTCAAAAGCGCATTATTGTCCTTTTTAGTTATTTGAGGGGTTTTTTCTGACAGGGTTTCTTGTGACTTGAAAGAACCAGTATTCAAACAGTATTCATTTAGGCTGTGGCAAACTAGAGTTAATAGGACCTACTCCATCCTGGCTTTGTGCCTCTGTTCTCTCAGAAGGCACCTTCCCCAAATCACCATTCCAGTAAACCCCAGTCCAAAATGAACTCATTTTTGGACAAATATATCTTCCAATAAATGCTTCCTTGAAAAGGCAGTCACAACCTAATCTTATTTTTTTTTTTTTTTGTCACAGCAGGCATTCTCACAAAAATAAACTGTGAATTCTCTACCAAGTGTATTGGCACAAAAACATGCACACCCAGCAGCTACTGAATATCCAGAAAAACCTACTTGATGTCAGAGTAAGTTCTGCTCTCTCTGAAGGAGGAGCAAGGGCTTCTAAGAAGATGTAATACTTTTCCTACAGAAACATGAACATAAGATGTTAGGTCAAGGGACACAGCTAGAGTATAGACACTCTAAAACACCTTCACACTCCGGTATTAGATATAGCTCCATGTTTTAATTTGAGATACATTAAATATAGCACGCTATATTTCTAGAGAAGAAGTCCTTGGCTAGAAATGTGTCCACATTTCTATATTACATTCTCATCTTGGCTTATCAGATTCATTCCCTACTTTGGTTTTCATCCTTCCATGCTCAAAGCAGCACAGTGGCAGGTAAACTGACTGCAACAAGAACTGTGTATTTTACAACACAGAGGTACTAAACTGTTGCTGTTTTGACTTTGCAAAATGTTCATGAAGTGGGAGGGATGGAGAGGACTGATCAATACCTTGCTGTATGCATGTACAAAGGTTCAAAACAAAGTACTGAGGAAGGTAGGGAAAGGAGAGCCAACTAATCTAAATCCTTTAAAAAAATCAGGTTGTTACCTAGCTCTCCTTGATGTTTACTCGATTTGTAGCATCCTCTTCCCTAATTAAAATAATGGTGATTTTTTGTAAATTTTTGAGCAGATGCATAACCTACCTTTTTAATACCCTGTATGAATAATTTTAAAGCCAGAGAAATTCCTTTCAAGGCTCATTCTTTCAAGCTGCAATTCTGGGAAAAAATCCTGAGCACAGAAGGAAAAAAAACAACTGGAAAGGCTTGGGCTGCCTGCACACAACTCCTGCCAAATGCATTGCAGCAGGATTTTATTTTACCATCAGGACTTCATTATATGAGTGTTTTAGCAAAAAAAATTATGCAGCTAAAGGGCAAGATAAAGACTGTAGGAGTGTTGGGGGAAGGGGTCAGGAAAACCTAAAGATTGAAAAAAAAGCCAGAAAGAAAGGTAAGAATAAAGAAGCAGAAGGGCCAGCCTTTTACTGAAGCCACATAACAAAAATATGATTACACAACATTAGCCACATCCAGCCTGACTGAAATCTCAACACATGAGCAATGCTGGGCTACACTTTCCTGACACCATGTGGTTCACTGTAGAGGTGCATTCTATATTTCAAATTAATTTTCTTTCATTCATTTCAAAATAGTATTCAATTCAGAAATCAGATTAAGTATTTTAACAGAACCTACCTAAGAGGAACCATATGCACATTCAGTGAAATAAAACACCTACAATTTTAAAATTGAATTCACAGCAACAAAAAAGAGCCCTAACACAAGTTAACCTCAAGCCTGACGGGTAACAGACTTAAACCCCTCCCATACTGCTATTAGAGAAGCAAGCCAGAAAACAGAACATACCAGCCAAGAAGAATTGCAAAACAAATGCCAGCATGACCCTCATTTTGTTGAGATGATTTGTGTCCTAGATTTAATGATTATTGAGACATGGATGTCTTCAGACTCTCTCAGCTGTAAAAAAATCTGCTCTTATTAACTGTGATCAGCATTCAGGAAAAAAAAATCCACTTTCCTTTTAAATGTTTATGTCTAATTAACAACTAAAATGAGTACAATTATGTTTATTTCTGCTTCATGTAACAGAGCCATCACCACAGTTCCTACGCATTTTTAAACCTTCAGGTCATTCAATGAATGCATCACAATCAACCCTGAACTCCTTGTGTCTCTGGGGACGTTTAAACCAAGCATGTTCACATTCTCATTTTCTTGCCAATTTCTTTAATTTTTAACCTTTCTATTAATATAATTCTGTCAGCAGTAACATACACACATTAAAAAATTTCCTAACAGGCAAGCATTGCTAATTGCAGTTTAAATTCATTATTATTTCATTCATTAGCTGACTTCATTGTCAGGTGACTTCATTGGAAAACCTTTCTCATCTACCCAGAGATTTTTAACTACAGCCTTTACATCTTGACCTTTCGCATCAAGATGTAAATGCAGCAAACAACAACAAAAAATTAAAGGCTCTTGAATGGATACTAGAAGTCAAATAAGAGACTATGTAGAATCATGGAAAACATAGCAACTACCAGTAGTGTATTTGTTTATGAAAAGGAAATTACTTGCAGCATTTACAACAGATAAAGCTGGTGCCTATCACCAGCTTCAGATAGAAATCATTACAGCAGCTTCGCTCCTGTGATGATCAGCATTTTCTCAGTCTTCAAATTAACCCATTGCTTTGCAAGACTCACCTTTGGTAACTGAAGAGGCATTTTCTTTCTTCCAAGAAAGTCAGTGTCATGAACTTATCGTTATCATATATAATTTCTAAATAGACTCACTTCCAATTCCATTTATTTTAATTTCTTTCCTCTGTTTTCAACTGTTATGTCCAGTGGACACTCTAACATCCTTGAGGAGGAGCCATTTTCAGAGACATTTCTATGAACAAACAAGAAATGCAACTGATTTCTATCACAGTTTTAAGTATTTCATAGATATCAAGTAACAAGACACAACTACAGAATAAATAAAACAGATTTCACCATTTAGGTAGAACCTGAATCACCCTGGGATGTCTTTGGAATCCACTCAGTAAAAGTTTGTCTTGCAGGGGCAGGGCATGCTATGCAAAGAGACCATACCCAGCTGGCTTTGGGCACAAATGTGGGGATTTCTGTACCCAGGGGCTGCAAGGGTGCCCTACAGGGAGGAATTCTACGGCTGTGCTGTGTAGTCACAGCTGTTTCCAACTGGCTCTGCAACCACTGTGCACCCCATGTCCCACACCAAAATTTCAACCAACTATATAGTGACTCTGTTCAGACAGGTTTAAAAAATGTGACAGCTGCCAGGAAAGGATGAACAGAGAAGACATATGATGGTGGTATTGTTGATGGCGTGGATGGAGATGTGCTCTTCAGAGGTTCTCCATATGCAGAGGAGGTGCTCTGAGGGGACTGTGGCCCACAGCGAGGACGCCGTGAAGGGACTGTGGTCCACTAGTGACACACACTAGAGTAGGGACACCCCTGAAGAGCTACAGGCCATAGAAGATCACTGCCAGTAGTGAGACATTTCCAAAGGGGCTATGACTCAGAGAACATATGCCAGGGCAAAAATTTCCCAAAGAGATGGTTACCCATGTATAAACCACACTGGGGCAGAGGAAAACAAGATGAAAAGATTGGCAGAAAGAAAACACTAGGCGTAAAACCCCAACTCCAGTTCCCCAGACTGTGACTGTTTTGTTTATGAATGGTTTCTGAATGGAATCCCACCAGCTCAAGATAATCTTACAAGCGATCATGTGAGAGGTACATGAAAGGTGGATCCCCCCCAGCGGGTCTTTCTGGACCCTCAGAGATAATGGGTTTGTTTCAGGCCGAGAACTAAGAGTTTCACAAATACATGTTTCCTCCAAGTGCTACTATATACTCCAATCTTATGAAAGAGTATTTAATCTGAAAGTTTATTACGTGTAAATCACACAAAATACATGTTGCATGAGCTCTTCTTAAGGTAACAAGTAACTGTCAAATAGCACCTGTTTCTAAGTTAGATAGCAGGTATTAACTCTAATGACTTCATAGGTAATATTCTTACCTCTAAGATGTAGTATTAAATAATTTGCCAGCATGGTATCAGGCTGAATTATTGGCTTCGCTGTCTTTTAGATGCAGTATTAAACTTATATCTGAAGTATTTATGGTCCTCAGAGAGCTCCACTGCACTGTGAACAAGGTTTTCCCTGGAGTTCTGACTAAATCACATTTTTGCAATTGCATTCTGTCAAACTAAATTTTCCACTGCATTTTTGTTTAAATACTCTACGCTCCTTTGCCTCTTGTCTTCAACTGCCGTGGTGTAGTTGTGCACACTTGTAGAATCCCACATGTCAAGAAGTGCTCGACAAGGTCATGCCACAGCTTCAATGAGAAAAGAGCTTTTATTTCACTCAGACTTGAGAAGAGTGGTACAACTACATTTCCCCCTGGAAGCACAAGTCATACACTGTTAATTTGAAGTGGGACAGGCTAGACATTGCAGCATTTACAGAAAGAATTAAGAAGTAGTAGCCAGTGGTAACTTCAGTACTGCTAGTTTCAAGTAAAGGTTGGTTTTAATGCGGAATCTTTTCAAAGGTGATTCTGCAAAGGTCACACTGGTGATTCTTTCTAAGCAGAATTTGGATTTTTATATTCATGGTCTTTATTATCAAGCTTCTGTTTGCTACAGGAGTAGAACCAGCAATTTTCTAGTGAAAGCTTGTGACTCCAGGTTGACATGTTTCTGTAGTCAAGAGAGCTAGTACCAGAGACTTCCACACTCATGACACACTATTCTCCCATGCCCTCTATCTTTTACAAGCCTTCCAGTGCAAGTATTGTGGCATGCTGTGCTTAAGAGCAAACCACTGTTCTGACCCCACAAGTTCCTCAAAAATGCACAGAAGCAGATAGTGCATCCAGGAAAATGGAATTTTCATACTCACGGCAGATAGCTCTTCCACTTTATGTGTGACAGCTCTTTCTAAGAACTTCAGGAAGGCATAAAATCTTTCTTGGATTACATAAATTATTTAAATTATGTGGAAAACTGCAGACATACTGTATCATCCTCTTTGTGTAAAGACTGGTCTATCCACCATTCAGCAAGCCAGCTGTTGACTCCCTGCTCTTAATGCTCTTTTTTTCTCTGACATTGGAATCCAGTAAATAACATGCTCTAGAAGATTGTCACCAATTTCCTTCAAAGAAAGCAGAATTCTTAGGTAAATTTCAAATTAGATAAAAATTCTCTTATCTAAATGACATCACAGATCACAAGAAAGATACTTCAAGATATTATTTATCACCTGAAATTCCCAAACAAAGCTACAAGCATGCCTCACTGAAGATTTCTCACAGCTTGTCCACAATATGACTTACAGGTATTCTGAACACCCTGGTGTTTTTATATATTTTTTTCCTAAAGAATCATTCCTTATTCTGATTTAGTCTCATTGTTTGAAAGTTATTTCAGCTAAGCAGAGTTCAAATAAGCACAACCACAAGTGCAGTTATTCAGGAACAGATACAGAAATTAAATTTACATCTACTTTAATCAAAATTAACTTTCAAGTGTGAACAATCTCCTTATTACATTGTCAGAAATACGATGAATTACACTGGCCTGTTTAGAATACAGCTACACAGACATACAAGGAAAAATAACTAAGAAGTATGCTTTTCAATAGTACTTTATCAAAGCTTTTATGCAAAAGTCACTGCCACAAGACACAGAGGACAGACCACAGAAGCAGCATTCCAAAGCAGATACACAGACACGTGAAAAATGTATCACAGAGAAAAAGAATAATTATACATGTATTTTCAAGTGGACCATACTTCCTGAAGTCATTTTTAGAGCAAGATAAATATGTCCATAGACTAAGACAACCAAAAATTATTTTACAAATGTGTTTAAATAAATAAATACAAGCAATCCCTGCCTAGACTTGCCTGCTTTAGCTATTGGCAGTCCACTAAGCACTAGGAAGGAGTAAGAATTCTTCAATTCTGACTCATTCTTTTCTGTCACACAGGCTTTTCATTTAAGAAAAGCAACACAGCAATTACTACTCAGAAAGGGACACACAAATTACATTAGCAAGAAGAGATCCTGCTGGTACAGCAATTCCAGACACAGTTGCGTTGATCCCATTTAGACTGTAAGCCAGATATTTTCTCTCTTCTGATATTTTCAAACAACAACTATTACTTCTTTAAAGGATTTCCCTTCATAGAATTAATGACATCAGCAACAGAGAAACACATATGTTTTGAAGACTGATTGTTATGACACCTAGCTAATTTATTTATATGATCAAACTGATACTGAAATCACTAGGGTTCTATGTCAACCACGGCATAGCCACAGCTTGAATGCTAAAGTGCCTTAAGAGAATTTTTAAACAGGGGCCGTTGATCATTCTCTGGAGAGAGCACAAGTCAATTCAGTTTGAAAAAAAACCTGATTCATGTACTATGCAGAAATGGCAGTAGCTGCATGTAGCAAACAATTGATGCATAAACATCAGCATTAAGAAAACAAAGTTAAAATTGTTGCAAACATTTTATAGATGAACAATGAGGAAAATTTAAAAAATAAAAGAAATAGCAGTTAGAGGGAATTTTCATTCTTTTCCCGTTTTTAGTTTTTGGTTTTTTTTCAACAGATTTCGGGTTTGTGCACTTTATTCTTCAGCTTTTACATGCAAAATCTTAGGTTGCAGACAGAAGGATATTGCACATTCTAACTCACACCATGAAAAATGATGGTGTTATGAAACAAGAGTATATAAATTTTAATTAATTTGAATTGCATTTCACCATATGAAAAACATGAAAAGAAAGATAACACTTGTTTTACATTTACAGATATTTCAGTTAAAGATTTTGTGGTTTGGCTGATATGTTAATATATGTTAATTTATGGTTGTCTCCAACTAAAGTATATTTAATGTATCTATATTCGCCTTTTTATTCTGATCTTCATTTTAACTGCTAGCTTTGTGCATGAACAAATGACTGTATTAGAAAGATATTAAAAAGATTATTGAAAATAACAATTGAAAAAATAGGGAAAGAATAAATAACTTCATTTAGAAAGAAAAATCTGGAGAAGACTAACATCTTTGTTGAAGTAAGTAACATAATTACTGTGCAAACAGAAGGAAAAACAGCTTTCCTGTTTAAATACTGAAGATACAGAAGGGGCCATATTTTGAGCTTTAAGTCAATGATCATCTCTCAAAGCACCAAGTGCAGGATTCACATCAGCATCCACATGAACTCCAGACTGAAAAGGCTTTCAGGGCTAGGCCCTCCACCTCAGCTCTGGCATGAATTTTACTGGCTGTAGTAGAAGCTTTCATTGTTAACAAACCAAACACATTATTTCCACTTGAGAGGATTTTAAAGGCCCTTCTAGGAGAGCCAGCTGGAAAGTTGTAGTGTCTAAAGCTTCTGATGAAGGGTTCACATGGCTATTAGCCACTTTATCTTCGGACTCCTTTTCTTATTTAAATAATTTCTTAAGGAAGTATCCACTAAATGAAAACTGTGGCTTACTTCATCAGAGTTTTACACATATATCACCTCAGTCAGTCAATATTAATAGAGGCAACATTTTTTAGGCATTTTGAAAAGCAGCAGAGTGGACATGGGTTGTGGATTTGTAGTCCTTAGGATACAAGCAGTCAGGCAAGTTTGTGAAAAAAATCAAATCTGCCTCTTTACGAGAACTGGCCTGGGTTTCTATTTGATCTCTCTAGCAAAGAGGTTCAAGAGATATGACTGATGCTAAAGTGATGCTACTCTTAATTATATACCAAGAAATAAATGAGATCTGTTTCAAGTGTGTGCTATAATTAGCACAGGCTACTAGCCTCCAGCAAAAATGTTATACCATCCACTGGTCTCAAGAAGGGAATTCTTAACTGTTGCTAAATATCAATGTTGTCATAAATAAAAGAGCCATTTGAACTGAATATATTGCTAAGTATACATCCAACTCCCTATGAACACAGAAAATAGAAATAGTAGCTGGGAACTACAACCTTCTCACAACATGCTTTTCCATATAAGCAAAAACCAGGGAGAGGGGGGAGAAGGGAAGAAGTTAAAAAAGGAACAGTACCTAAAGTTGTCAAGAAAGTTTTTGTTTACCTTGCAAGATACGGGTCTTAAGTAAGGCTTAATCTTCCCTGAACACTTCATGAAATCACCTCTGCTTTTTTTCACATTCTTTATTTTTTAATCCTCTCATGTGGTTTACACTAAGGATAATTAGCTTACTTTCTAAGAGTCTTATTGCTAACAAGATACAAGACAATTCGGTTTGGCTTGTCTGGATCGTAGCATAGCTTTTATTCACCTTCAGACCATGTCTCATCTCTTTAAGTAGTATTTTGCTACCTCTTAGTTCTTTTAAAAAAGATTCCAACCAGTGGCACTTAGAGTAAATAAACAGCATCTTCACATATAGTTTACTGTTCTTGACACATAGATGGTCATCTCTGTTTCTCATTTGCAGCACAGAGAGTAGGTAGCTGCAAAACAGAAATAGATCAAATTCAGTGAGTTCTTACAAAATGCATTAAAAGTTCCCTTTGTGCCTTGAGGCTATATTAAATAAAACGGGCACATTTTGCTTAATACTGTTACTCTGTTATGCAGTTTGTACTATTGCTCTCTGTGTTGGGTTTGCTTTAGAAAACTAAATATATCAGATACAACAGGAAAAATATTCTCTCCATATATCATTATAATCCCTGAACTATTTGAGTAGATTTCAAATGACATTTCTATTATCAGCGTTGTGAAACAACGGTTAGTCAATATGAAACACATACTGATACTCTGATACTGCAGCCAGACTTACAAAGCCCTTTAGTCTGGTAAACAATCTTGAACTTCTAAAAGGAGCCAAAAAGCAAAACTTAGGCAAGCTTTGAAACAGTAATAACTCCCCCTTCAGGGAAAAAAAAAAAAAAATCAACCAAGCTCCCCTCAACAAACAAGAACAGAGAAAACAAAACCAAACCAAACAAAAAAACATACATACAAAACAAACAAACAAAAACAACCACAAAACACGAAACAGGAAGCAAAAGTAATGAGAAATAACATCGGAATGAGAACACAAAGCAGGTAGCAAAACTGGAGATGAACCCACCACTTGCAAAATTACTTTCACGGTGCAAATTACTGTCCTTGCTGGTCAGAAGAATCACTTCATGATGCTATTCAAGCATACCCCCAGGATATCATGACACTAAGGGATCAACGAAAGGCAGACATGAAGGAAAAAGCCTCTTCTCATAGAATCATAAAATAGTTTGAGTTGGAAGGGACTTTGGAGGTCATCCAGTCGTGCCCCTCCACCACGGATAGGGAACCTTCCGGTGCACCAGGTTGCCCCAAGCTCCATTCAGCCTGTTCTGGCAGACTATCAGGGATAGGGAGCCCACAGTTTTTCTCACCACCCTCATAGAGAAGAAGCATTCTTATCTACAGGACAACACACATTTTTACTCCTTTGTAATTACAACAACAGTTTAAAAACAACTGATTCTTAGCTGGTGTTTAGCATGATGTTTTTCCCTGGAACTGTAAACACTAATTTATTTTTGCTGATAAGTAATAACCTTGTTATCTCTAGCTAAACAATATTAGATTTAGATTAGAATTAGAATATAAACAAGAAGAAATATCCTTGTGTTAAATAAACAGTACCTCATGTAGTAAATTGATAATACCATGTTGCTCTACAAATAAACACCATATACTTTAGGCAGTGCATTTATGGTATTGATACAGGCCACACCTCCCTTGTCAAATATTTTGTTCAGCTGCAGTGTATAATGGAATTAAGGTTGCATAATTACAGCTGGTATTTTGTTTCACTAGTCAATACAGAACAAATAAATTAACCACCATCTTTGTGTAATTATTGTTTTCCCTCTTGAAATGGTAGGAATTTGAATTTCTTATCCACAGTGCAGAGCAACCCAACCCTTGATTAACTAAATATTAGCTAAGTTTCCGTCTACAACTGTAAATTGCCCTTCAGTGAAGAGAGTGACTTTCACCCTGAATCAAAAATAATAATGTGAATGCACTGATTGATTCTCCTTAGGACAATGAAAAATACATCACTGACAAACTTTTTAAAGTTATCCACATTTCTATATTTGTGAGCTATAAAGAAAAAAGGGGAAGGGGAAAAAAAGGAAATTTATGCATTCACAGCACACATTGTAGAATTATGTGGTTTTAGTAGACTGTACACTTTGACAATTAGTACTGTCCAGAGTATCAGCAGATATGGATTCTTTTGTCCCAACTAAGTGAAACCTATGTCTGCACTTTTGTTAAGCATGTATTAACGAAAAGCTTTAAGCTACAACTTTCAGAACATGACTGCTAATTTTGAGTGTTTCCCCTTTCAGAGAACAAGTCAGAGTAAAACTGCCTTCACTTCTGTTCTTTCTCTATAAAAGTAGGGGTGACAGCAATTTGTATTTGTATTCTCACAACACTTATGATTCTCTACAAAAAGTTAGAAACATGCTGCTTGAGGGGCTTTAGGGGCAAATATCCTCAGAAGAAAGTTGCTGTTCCTCACTTGTATACTGCTGAAATCTGTTGTTAAGGATGTGTTTCTTCAGCTAGTTTAAGGAGGCCAAATTACATAAATAAAGCAAAATCTGCAGTCAGTCTTCATTGGCCTAGTAGGAAAGATTACCACCTCTCCCAGACAGGCAGAGTGCCTCTCTTGGGTTCCTCAGGAGATTTCATTTCAAATCAAGAAAGAATTAGCTCTCTGAGTGCACAAGGTCAGCTATGTGCAGACTGACCCGGGGCAGTGTCCTCTGAGTTTGTGACACCACAATGCCCAATTCTTTTCCTCAAGCAGTCTCATCCCCCTGTGTGCCCCCACTCAGAGCTGCGGCAGCAGATCCCCTACAGTGATATGACTGCCTCTTCTGATTTCCACCTGCAGTGGCAAAGGGCCTGGTTTAAGCTCTACTGATGATCGAGTCCCGAGCTGTGCCCCTAAGTCCTGCCCAATCCTGCCAACGGCCCATCCACTTCAGCTTCAAGATGAAGAGCAAAGCCTGTCAAAAGCTGTCAGTTCTCGGCTTTGCTGTGTCCTGCAGCAGCCAGGGGTAGGCAGCACATTTCCATCAGTAGTGCCGAGGGAACTGCAGGGCGCTGCTGCACAGCACAGTTTGGTCTGTGAGCCGCCAGTGGAAGAAATGCGCTGGACAGCATGCTGGTAACTGAACAAGGAAGCCTGGTGAAAACCACAATGGAGAATACTGCCCATATTCTTTCAGAATCAAAAAATCACTTATGTTGGAAAAGACCTTTAAAATCATTGGGTCCAACTGCATCTAGGAGAATTAGAAGTTTCTCAAGTTTTTTGAAGTTATTTTCTGAAGTTATTTACTAATTTTTACTAATTTGAATTCATCACCTTATAAATCAAAGTCCTTGTAAAGACACATTGAACTGCCAGACTTAGCCTGTACTGTGTGCTCACTCCTGGCAATGTAAAAGCAGTGGTTTAACCCACAGCATAGGGGATGTAAGTTTGAATCACATGAACATATAGACCCAGGAACAGTGTGTGAAGAGACACTTTGGAATTAATATAATCAGAGATTTTCACAAAGCAGAATAACTTCTGGAGATCCCCCTAGTCCTATTCTGTATGATACTTCTTTTTCCACTGCCCACTAAGAAAAGTACCCTCATCATCATAAGCTTTCAGTTTACACAACAATCTAAAAGACTACACTACTCTTCAGCAACCTAGTGGTTTTCTTATTTTAAGAACCGTACGTTCATTTCTGCATGCACTCAAGCTATTCTGCTATTCATCTCTCAAGATGTTGTGAAGCTCTGCTTTTGCATGAACGAGTACACTGGGTTTTGTGCGGTTTTTGTCTGATACAGCAGCCCGGCCGCTCCTTGACAAGTTTTGTATCTGGCCTCCGGCCTTCTGCAGGGGCTGCGGCCTCCCGCAAAAAGAACGCCGACCTCGAGGCCGTGTGACCATGTCACTGCTCCTGCTTGCACACCATTCCTGGGAAGCTGGGGGTGACTCTCCTATGTTGTCCCCGGCTCTGGCTGGGGGACGCGGAGCGGTTTCGGCCGCAGGTTGCTCGCCCGCTCCATCCGAACCCCCTCGCTCCTCCTGGGCCACGGCGCGGCTGCCCGAGGTCGCTCCCCGGGAAGGGAAAGAACCGCTCCGCTCCATCCCGGCCCCGTCGCTTCCTCGCCGTCGCACAACGCCCCGCGCCTTTCCGCTCCAGCTCCGCCTTTCCTTTCCGCGCTCCCATGGCCGGGCCGCCGGCGCCCCCGGTCACGCAGCAGGTCGGGCGGGCGCGGGGCTGCGGGCCGCGGCCGGAGCACGAGCAGCTGCGGGAGGCCGCCCGCTGCCTGGTGCTGGACGCGGACGGGAGCAGCCTCCCCTTCCAGGCCCTGTACGCGGAGCAGAAAGCGATCGTGCTGTTCGTGCGGGTGAGGAGGGGCCGTCGCGGGGCCCAGGCGGGGCTGTGGGAGGGCGGGGGTGCGGGGGCTTA
>VYXD01013948.1:80029-155808 GCA_013397195.1 Hylia prasina
GTCCCGTCGCGGTGGGTGCCGCGGCCGCTCCGGGTGGGCAGGAAAACTTCCTGTCGGCGCGATTCCCGGCGGGACCCCGGGGCGCTCGGCAGCCAGTGCTGTCCGAGCGGTGGGCCGGTCAGTCCCCGAGCCGGGAGCTCTGGCGTGTCACTCAGCGAAGAGTTGCTCAAAACTGCCCCGCTCGTCCCGGGGATAACTCGTCCTGCCGAAGTCCCGGTAGCCCGAGCCGTACCGATTGCCTCGTGCTGGCGTTTTCTGCTTGCCAGAGAGAGTAAACGGAACACAACGTTAAACACGTTTCTGTCCGTTCAACACGTTGTGGGGTGGAAAAAAAGTAGCATATTTCTCCATGTATTGGGGGAATGTGTATGTACACACGCACGCACGCACACACACATATATATGTATAGATAGGTATAGATATTTGTTTCTCGTGACGCCGTAATAACATCAGCGCCTGCCGGCTAATGGGTAAAATAATGGGCAAACATCGCACCTCCTCTCGAGACGCAAGTGCCAAGAGCTTGTTCAGGCAGGGTTGCTCAGTGTCGTCCCTCCTTTTCGTGACTCCAGGCTGCGAGCCGCGCTTTGTTTTGGCACATGAGGCTGCCTCTTTCAAGAAGCCTGTTGGATCACAGCCAGAAAATTCTGTGTTTAGGTTTGAGTTCCTCAGCTAAAAGATGGCTTTGAGTTTAGTTTGCTTAAACGCAACAACAACAACAAAAATTACTTTTTAAGTCATATGTCATAATCTCAGAATTTTAGTGTTTACAACTCCTCATAAAAAGCAAGAAATAAACCTCCCGGCACATCTCTCTGAAGGCCATGAGAACTACCTGTGCACAGAGCAAGCAAAAATATAAAGAGCAAACATGCAGTAAAAGCACCAATGTACCTTTTATTTCCGTGCTAAGAAATATGGTTCCTTATATTAATTAGTGTGTCTCCTAGATAATGGTATGTTTAGAAAAGCATAAGATTTTGTTTTGAATTTTTGGCATGGCAACATAGAAAGAAACTAAATTGTCAGAGCTTACCAGATTCTTCTTGTCAAAAAAGCTTTAATATTGTCAGGGAGTAAAATCCTAAATATTCCAGCCAAAAAAACCCAGTATTTTAGGCCTAATCTACGCAGAGAAACATAATTGTGTACTTAGCTACAGAACTCTAAGGCTCCAGTAACTCCATATGTGTATTGTTTCTATAGCAGCAACTGTTTGTATAGGACATGATGATAGTATGTTTTCAAGGTCAGTTGTGGAAACCTCTCATGTGACCTCTCTTTTTGCTGTTAAAGTGATTTCACTACCTGGATTACCACGCAGCCCAGTCCAGCTCACATCTCCAGCCAACAGATCTGTCTAACCATTCTCGTGAAGCAGTTGCTTGGATCTGGTAGTGTGTGTCTGGCATCAACAAGCCCATTAAAGTACTGTATTTTCTCCTTCAAATGTTCACCCATTTAAATTCAGTAGAGCACCTAGGCTTTTACCTGTGTTTTTTCAGTGGGATTTCACCATGTGCCACAGTACCTAGTATAGTAAATTTGATTAAACTGCACTAGATTATTCTATTTAGCAATACTTCATTTCATCTTGCAGTGGCTGCTGTTTATTGTCAAATTTTTAGTTCTGATTCGAATTATAGTCTAATGTTTAGTTTGCTGCCATCTCGTACTTGTTTTTTTAAAGAGAAATCTTAAAATAATAAGCTGACACGCTTATTTTCGTTCAGCTGCTTTAAAGTTATGTCAAGGTTTGAAATGTCGGTTCTGCCTTCTCATAATGCAGTTCTGAGAAGTTAATTAATAGCTGTGGACTGGAGACGAAGCATAAGGTCTTATTCTTAAAACTGGACATACTGGTAAATATTTGAACCACTGTAAAGGCTGAGAGATCTGTTAGCTTATTTGCTTACAGAAACAGTGTCAAAACTTCTTAATAATGTTGCAGGCTACCCTTATTTTCATCTTTGCAAAAGACAAAAGCAGAACCTAAACCCAAATTCCTGTAAAGATTTATGGACCTTCGTTGTGTGATGTTACATTCATAAACAGCAAAGTTTCAAATCCATTCTAGGAACTTTATACCCAAAATACTTACAGTAATCGTTGCATTTCTTTATTTTGTAATTAATTGTATGCATCAGCCATATATCAGAATAACTATTAGTTAGAACTGTCTAAATATTCTTGTTTACTATTAATACAAGTTCAGGAAAGCTATCCTTTTAAAAAGTTGTTTATTTTGGTCTGTTAAGCTGCATGCTAAGCTTTATCATTTTGTCAACTAGTGCGTGAGGCTTGCTGGTATGAATTCAATTTGCTGGAACTGAATGCATATCTTCTGTTTATTAGAAGCATATTCCCATAGCCTTCTGATCTCTGAGAGAAGTAATTTATATGATCTAAGTAAAAAGTAGCAATACTCTATGAGATGCTTGAAAGCTGTTCATTTCCTTTCCTCAGCTGCTTTTCTTTCTCATTGCTCTGATTTTATGAAAAACATTTTAAAGAAGAGGTGGAACTATAATGCATCAACCTCAGGCAAAAGGTGTGGGTTTCTGTCTCCTATTTTGAGTAGTTGATTCTAAAATGAAATAAATATACAAGTGATATATAGTGTCATGGCTAACTTCTTGACATTTGATTGTTCTTCCTGCTGAATGTATATCAAATTTGTTTACAGATTAGAATATCTTAAAGGACCCTCTAAGCTACAGTGTACTTACCTATTTTTTTTACTTCATTGAGAATCATTTTGCTTATACTATGAATTGGAGTTGATAATTAAATATTCATTTTAATGTGTTCATTGATATGTGGGTTGGTTTTTTGGTTTTGTATTGCGGTTTGTTGGGTTTTTTTCAAACCATTAAGTTGTCTTTTTCCAGGAGTGCTGGCTTGTCATTATACATTTTGTCTACCCAATAGGAAACTATTTTTATAGAATGCTAAGGACACTCCTAATAAGTATCATTAAGCTTCCAGTATTTTGACTGTCAACACTTTCAATTAGTTTTTATTATGCAGCTATCTCAGTACAAAACCTGTGTTTACTCTTTTGTCAATGTGACCTCAATTACTTGTGAGTCTTTTCCAAAGTTCAGATTTTAAATACACGTTTAAGGCTTTTAGTGTCTAATCCAGCTCTGAAAGTGAATGAACATATGTAATCTCATGTATCAGTCAGGAGCAGCAGAGTGGAAGCAGTCTGTGTGAGTGAAGTAACAGTGTTGATCAGTCATGACATAGCACTGAAAATAATGCTTTCCTAGATTTTTGTTTTTAAAAAAGTTCTTTTATCTTTATAGTGTACTTTCATTTTCTTTTCCAGAGTCCAGGCGGTTGTCCCAATTGACAACTCTCTCATTAGCTGAATTTGAAATATCATAGTGATGATGACAGAACGAATTTTTTTCAAGGATGGAAAGACTAAAAATAAAATCTTAAACAGTTTTGCTTTTTGCCTTGACATTGCAACAGAATTTGCCTTTTATGTTTTCTCTTATGTCTTTCAAATATTGTGAAGTTTTTAAAGTCAAACACAATGAAATATACCAACTCTGAATTTTAAATCTCCTCTTAAAATAGTAAAAATTCTGGTTACATTCCCGATGATTCAAAACAGACTAAGACTGGGTTTTGTTGTACTGTCAGTCACTGAGTTTCTCATCTAAGGCATCTATATAACAATAGAACTGTAGAATTTCTGTTTGCATTAAATAATGTTTGCTGATCATACGCAAACTTGTCCCACTACTAATGCCTGTTAAATATTTAGCTGTCACTTAAAGTCATAGAATCACTTAGGTTGGAAGAAGCCTGTCAGATCATCAAATCCAACTATAATTCTTGAATTAATTAATTTCTTTCTTGAAGGCCTTGCAGCACAGCCTGAAAAGCATCAGGCTTGTTGAGAGTAAAGGAAGGATATTATTTTTTCATCTCTAAATTCACATTAACGTGATTTTGCAGTGGTAGCTCTCAATTTTCTGCACATTTATTTCCACAGAACACTGTGGCTCTGATAAACAAGCAGAATGCTTTCCCTTCTGTAACACTGCAATCAGCTTGGACAGTCATGCTTGTGCTAGTTTTAGTCTCCCTAGCTGAGGTACACAGCTGTGGGAACCTGTGCCTCAGTTAGAGGTATATAGGCTCATTTTGTTGTACACTGGATGCTTACTCAAATTAATTGCCTGCAGTGACATCCATGCTTCTGTATTTTAACTGTTTTGTTACATAAGGCTGACGAAATTAAGTGTATTAAAGTATATCTACATGCTGCAGCCATATCTCCTAATTGCAGAGCAGATGCAGCCTGTGAGACAGTGAGCCCTACTCTGTCGTGCCTCCGAGAAACGATTAGAAAGGTCTGCTCTAGTTTGATAGTTTTAGGATGATTTTTTGTCAGAAATTTGCAGGATTAGGAAGTGCTCAAGTGCACTATTTGTAAATTAAATAGTAAAAAGCTAAAATTAGCAAAGGAAACTTGAAGATAATGAAAGGAAAGCCTTCCTCGTGGCAGTCCGAACCTTTGTGGAATCCTAGTGAAATCAAATCATCAGTGCTTGAGTGTATTTTATATATAAACTCTCAATCCTGCAATCAGGTCCTTAATGAAGGAATTCTCCTTTCTCTTAATTTCTGTTAAAAAAGCAAAAGAAAAACAACACACTAATCCTTGATTAAATAGAATTTGGAATGTGTTGGGGGAAAAACAGGTAAAAACAGATGTGGTGAGTAATACAGCATTTGTCAGATGCTGGACTGGTAAATCAGTAGAAAGGTAAATACGCTTACAGGAAATTTCTTTATTCTAAAACCTCCCCATAGGAAACATGTTAAAAAGATGGAGCCTGCTGTTTACATAATAGGGAGTAATAGTTAGCAATGGACAGGAATGGTTGTCAGGATATTGGCATTTGATACACACTGCTCGTATTGTGAGGTACTTCTGTAAATTCATTAAACTCAAGTTTCTTTCAGGTATTTGAAGAATAGCAACAATGAACACAGTTTAGAGATACCAGAGCAGAACCATTGCCAATAGTAATTCAGAAGGCCACATACACACTGCTTGCTCAAAACAGGATTTCTTATTTTTGCTGGACATTTTTACAAGCTGCAGAAGCATTTCAGTAACAGTATGAGCACTGAGGATGCAAGTGATTCTTTTATTCCAAATCCTGTTTTGGAGCAAAATGCTAAATTATTTTATGTCTTTGACCTGTGCAAATTATATTTATTTTCATTTTTGTTCTCCTTTTATATTTGAAGATTTTGGATTGCTCTTTGCAAAGTATTTTCATATTTTCAAAAGTGATTTAAAGTTTCTGTGAAGAAGCTGAAGTGCAAAAGGTAGCGTTTGAGTACTCAAGGTACTCAGTTTGAGTACTACTGCTATTCTTCCCAGACTTTGATGTGGTTATTGTTTGTGTATAATAAAGAGGGAGAGCTCAGTCTAATCAGTAATTAGACTGGTACTTAAGGACAGATGCCATGGAGGGGAAAATTTTGGCTGCATATTCCTGCTGTTAACCCCCAGCAGGCTGGTTCAGTGAGCTAACTCAGAAGATTTTTCCTTCTGAGGAACCTGGTGGCAGCTAGCCATTAAATCAGTTTAGAAGTGGTGTGAAATTATAGCTCGGGGCTGCAGTGACATGTGTTTAATCTGGCAATGCCAGTTTAAACACAATCCCTAGATATCACATCCTCTCAGTTCTCCTTTCTGTTTCCTCCTTTGCCCTCAGTTCTCCTGCACATTAGCTCTCATTCTCAGAGCAGGGGGAAGTAAGTCAGCAAAGCAGCATTTTACCTTCTTTTACACTTTTCTTTTTTTCCTTTCTTTTTTCTTTTTTTTCCTTGCCTTCCTTTTCCTATTTTTCCTTATTTTCCTTTTTTCTTTTTTCTTTTTTTTCCTTGCCTTCCTTTTCCTATTTTTCCTTATTTTCCTTTTTTCTTTTTTCTTTTTTTTTTTGTTTTTTTTTTTTTTTTTTTCTTTTTTTCTTTCTTTTTTTCTTTTTCTTTTTCTTCTTTTTTTTTTTTACTATTGCCCAGGGATACCTGTTAGAGTTTCTAATTCATGCAAATCCACCTTGACACAGCACGGTGATTAACACAGTGGTGGGGAACAACCCCCAAGAGTCCACCCCCAGGACTGCCTCTCTATGAAGCAGTTTTCACCATAATATATTTTGTACCCAGCTAGAGTATTGGTGCACTTGCTTCTCCACACATAATTCACTTTGTGGGCCAGTTTAGTCACTTCTTAAAAATTCACACATTACTCTAAATTTTATCCTTTGACTTGTTTTCATGGAATAATTTAGTAAATGCTGGGAGTACAGAAACAGGTAGTGCACATGTAGTATTTGCAGCTCTGCTTACAGGAAGGGACTATTAGAAATTAAATAAGCAAGTTGAGTGCCTTGCTTCTGTTAGAGAGTAAGGAAATAGGTGCCTGACTTGCTTAGGAGGTACTATCCATCCATACTGTTGCTGCTGACCTGTAAATATTTAAGCCAAGCCACTCACATCAGGCTGCTGTTCTGCTGAAAAAAGCATTAAGAAAATGTACACTTTTTGGTGTACTTGTCTGCCTTCACCCTTGAGATACTAGTGTATGTAGGTGAGCACTGAGCATGTGACTATTGAAATATAGATATGGTAACTCCTTTCATGGCATACTTGGACATGTATTTTCAAGATACAAGTAATGATTTATAAGTCATGGATGATGTTGTTTGGAAGCTTAAAGTGATTTTTTCCTCCCTACTGTCTAAAAACTGACATACAGTTTTTCCACATCACAGATCATGCTTTGAAGTAATACATGCAGGTGATCTGTTTTGACACTTAAAAAATATCTGTTCTAGGGAACTAATTTGCAAAAACAACAACAAAAAAGAAAGCTTTCATTTTAGGTCTGAATTTTAATCCAAATATTTTATGACAATATTTTCTCAGCAGGAGGAAGACAAGTATTGCATTGGTGCTGCAAGCCTGTATTTTTATTAAACAATTACCGCAAGCACAGCAATTTATAGCAGGAGCACAGTCAGTGTTTAAAGTTCACTGGGGCTTCAGCTGCCCTGGCCATAAAAGTAATTTATATCTGTGTGAATGCCACTGGTATTTTTTTCCCCTCAGCTTAACAAAGGAAGCCGGGGCAAGTACAAGATACCTCCTGCCTGCAGGCACACAGGCTTTGAAGGGGCAGCTGGGGTAGGGATGGGAATTCAGTTGGAGATGTCCAGGTGGAGGCTTGGCTGGTGCTCCCATGGGCCGCATGGGCTGCCTGATTGCATCCCTCCCAAGTCTGTTATCAGCAGGCTTTAGTTGCATGGCATTACTGTCAAAATCATGACTTTACAGGAAGAAGAGCCTGTGTTTGGTGTTTGTGCTTCATCTTTTAGTTTAATGTAGGTGCTCAGAGATGCAGAGGGATTTGTGGTTTAGTTTGGGGGGGGTGGTGTGTGTGCACTGGTATTTGGAGTGCAACCAAACCTGCCAAAGGAGGTTGCTGTGTGTGTGGGTGCAAGTCAGGCTCCTGCTATTTTGTGAAGTCATTAAACAAGGAACACTTTGGGAAAGAACACTAAAGAGCTGCAGATGATGGGAATGCCACTGAGCAAAAAGCCTCAATCTTTGTGTGCCTTGTTTGTTTAACACTGGAGAAATAATAATACCTAATTTAATACTTAAAAGAAGTTTTTCTTCATTCTAAACTATTTAAAGTTGTCCCATCTACGAGTAATACTTCAGACTTTCAGCAGAAAAACATATTTATAAAAGCTCCCAATTTTGTTGCATTTCAGATCGCCTTTATTTCGCAATTCTGTACCAAAAACCAAAGAGTGGAGCTGCAAATGCCCATTATTTCTGCATAGATGATGAACTTGTGTATGAGAAGTAAGTACCAACTTAGTTTTTTCCCCTGTTTTTTTACAGGAATAAATTAGTCAGAACAAGAGCAGTGAGGACTCAGTCTCATTGGAGAATTAATTACATGAGTTTAGTCTTCTAAGACTTACGTGCCATGATGATTTATAGGCCTTGCAAGGGTTTCTTGTTTTCCCATCAGGATTTCTTAAAAATGTTTTCAAAGCAGAAGCTTTTGTTGTACCCATTTCTGTTAGAAGACGCAGAAATATGATGCAGCCATATAAATTCAGAAGTGCACATTGCACTGTCAGACTAAAAGGGTTGTCTTTGGTTTCTCATGTGTTAAGTGGAATGTCTGAACTTCCTAGGATCAGAGGAGAAAATGGCAAAGTCAATTCAAGCTTTATGAGCTGACAGTGGATATATTATTTCCCCTGTAGTGAACCATGTTTGTATTTACATGATGTGGAATGTTGCTAATTCTTCAAATAGTTTGGATCAAGGGCATGCTTGCTGTTTTTTAACGCACTAATCTTTATTCTCTGTGTTCCCTTTTCTCTAGAACTATGAATTACCTCCTTTTAAAGTAAAGCTTATGAGTTCATCTTAAAATAGAGTTTAAAAACTTTTGTCCCAGAGAGATAGAGTAGTGAGAAATAGTTCTTAAAATCTGGAGTATTGGTTTTGAATGGTGCTGTGTGGAGAACAAAAAAAAATTTAGTCCATGTTTAAAGAGGACAAAACATTTTCTCGAACAAAACAGCATGTATTTATGTAAGAAAGTGTACTTGTTTTTTAGAATGGTGTATGTATATAATATGTATATTATTACTGCTTGCTTTATGCATCTTGTAAAAAAAAAAAAAGGCATTTACAGGGGTCATGTACAATCTTTTCCCTTTTTTCTAACAGCTTCTATGCAGACTTTGGACCACTCAATCTGGCAATGGTCTACAGATACTGCTGCAAGCTAAATAAGAAATTAAAGGTAATGCTTGGATTTTTTTATTCAAAAGCCAAAAACAAATGGGCCAAATATTTTGGTTTTGTTGTTGTTATAGCTCAGGTGCTTTCCTGTTTTCCTAATTCAGCTGAATTCTGAATATGAATGTTATATTTTAGTGAGGTGAATTTAGGGAGGAGGAAGATCAGGGTGGAAAACACACACCTGTGGCAGTAACTATTGTTAAGCTTCTAGAAGATCAGTTGCTAAATGAATACAGCCTCTTTTATAGGAAAAGCTTCTTTCCTGGAATTCTGTTTTATTGGCAGTCTGCCAATATTGAGTGAGTTTGAGGGTGTAGTGCTATGTTTTTATTTGAAATGGTTTTTTGTTTGGCTTGGTCTTCTGATGCTGACATTCTTCAGTAATGAACAACATTTAATCTTTAGTACCATTGATAGCATTGGCCTGAGGGAGGCTGCTCTGCTCATACTGCAGATTATTCTCTCTCACAGGAGCTCAGTAATTTTTGGGATTGGGCTCTTGATAGACCATAGTGTCTTTAAAATAGATTTCTTAAATTGATTAATACAACTGACTACAAGTTGGTTGGCCTTTAGTAGATGTTGGAGTATAAAACCTGTTTGGCAGATAAAAAAGCTTACTTTTGTTCATGTCACGGTGTGCCTCTTCAAAACTGCTTAGATCTTTAAACTGCCACTGAACTGTGAAAAGTGGGAAATATACAGCACATTATAGATTAAGAGTGTAGGGTTTTTTCGTTCCTTGACGTCTGTCACAGACAACAGTTTGCATAATTCAGACTTGCTTTATTATTCTTTAGGTATACAGGATGCTTTGAAGCAACACAAGTATATGTTATAGTCCCTTTCCATGTGTTGTGTTTGACATGTTAGGATTTCTGAGAACATATTTCTCCTACTGATCTGGTTTTTTGGTTTTTTTTGGTTTTGGGGGGTTTGTTTTGTTTTGTTTTGTTTTTGTCTTGAATGCATTGGATCTGGTATCATGAAGAGGTACCATTGCTATTTAAATGCTAAAAGCTATTTATGATAGCTTAGCAGTTGATGAAAGTGTGCAGTTTCAAGCACATCAGAATTTATTTCAAGGGCCAGTTAGGGGATAGCTGCCACCACACATATGTATGTCCTTTCTATGGAAAATGCCATTCCACCCACATTCTGGAGAAATTGTATGCCAAGCCAAGATGACACTTTAAATATATTTATAATAAACTTTAGAAGTACTTTAACAATATTTTAATCTAAGCATTGTTCTGATCCTTAGAAAAAATACTAGTGGATTTATCTACATCTGAGTTTGAAAACTGTTTTTTAAATTTTTGCAACTGTAATATACCTTATTTTTATATACCTTATACTATTTTGAGAATGCCACTTTCTATTCTCATAAATGGCTGTCTGTTACATAAGGCTCGAAGTCAAAAATGCTAACTAAAAATACAAATGCATTTAAGAAGAAACAGAAAATATTTCAGCAATTTGTACCAAAAAATATTTAGGCTGGATACTGGGAAAAATACTGGAAAAATCTAGGTAGGGATGCAATACAGTTTTCCAAAGCTTCTGAGGGACTACTCTACAGTATTTTTTGTTCTCTGAATACAGCTGGATGAAAGGAGGTAAACAAACTCCTGCATTTCTCTGATTTTATAAAAGAAGGTGTAAAAGGTCTAAAATGCAAAATCATAATCTTGTTCATTTCTTGATACAGTCATTTTCATTGATAAGGAAGAAAATAATTCATTATACTGGCTTTGATCAGAAAAAACAAGCGAATGCTGCATTCCTCATAGGCTCCTACGCAGTAAGTATTTAAATTTTTACATCAGCTGCTGTCTGTGTTCATTTTTTCATACTCAATAAAAGCAATTCTTTTCTCTTGAATAATCATCCTACTAATGTAATTATAATGTACCACATAACAAGAGAGTTTTTAAGATCTAGCAAGTATGTGAGTGAAGTTGTATGATTTTAGGGTTTTTCCTCCCTACTGCCATTTCTGTTCTTAAGAAATAAGAACATCACTGAAAAAAAATCAGTGTTAATATTTTCATTTGGATTCAAAATGGTTGGTTCTTGAAGTTTTGCTTCCGCAACCACACAACCTCTTTTTCTTTTTTAAAATAGAAAAATAGTATCTTCCGTGAAGTGTGAAGTATGATTTGCCAGTGCATGTTTAAATAAACTTTTCCTTCCCCAGCAGCTGCTTCTCTAATACAAAGTAACCTCTTCAGTTAACCTGAGAGAAGCAGTGAGAATGTGTGAGGGGTTTAGAGCCTGTATAAAGCCTGGGAAGATACCATGTGGCTGGAAAGGTACTAAGCCAAGTCTGTGGTCACAGAGGGGAAAAGGACTGGCTTTACATCACAACTGCATGTATTTGTTACACAAAAATGTAGTCAAGGAATAAAATACTGAATACTTCAGGATGAAAGCTGTGATGTACCATATTCATGTTCCGTTTTGACTTGTAACACACCTTGGTTGTAATTATTTTTCTTGTTTACTGAGTAATAAAATGAAATGGGAAGCTATGCTCTTCCTGATGTTGGAGATTTGAGGAACTGGATTTCATGTAGCCTTAGGTTATTCCTACTTCTTGGCTGCAAAGGCTACACAATACTTTCTGTGATGCAGGCAGTCTCCTTGCTGCCTCTCTGCATCATGCAGGATGTTCATTTTCTGTTCCCTGGGATTTCTCTGTTGTCTATATTCTATAGCACTTGCTTGTTTGCTGTTAAGGGATTATGTTGACAAAACAGCCGCAGTTTTAGGAAAACTACTTCTTTCTAATTCCTTGATCATAATTGAAGCCCAGAGAGCAAGAAGGGACTGGCTTCAATTATCAGCCAATATTTGGAAAAAAGTGGTTTTTGCTTTTTTCCTACACTCTTCTTCTAAATATGTGTAGTAGCAGTATTGTGTGGCACAGCAGCTGACATTCTGAGCAGAATTTTGGTACAAAAGATTAACTAATGGCAAAACAATCTAATAAGAAAATACTGTGGTTGACTGTGCAAAAGTGTACAGAAAACCTAAAATAAATCTCTTTTTTTTGATCACCTGGTAGCCCTGCCATGTTGCAATAATAACATGCAGGTGAAGATGAATCTTGAATAAAACTGTGAGATTAATGTATGGCTTACGACAATCCAAAGCACAGTAATTAAAAATGGAGGCTGTTGTACAGATGAATAGGCAGTTTATTGCTCTAGAGAGCTGCAGTGAAGGAAGTGGGAGTTGCAGAGTAAAGAAAGGATGCCCACACAGATCCATGACACGAGATCATGACTGCCTAGC
Organism: Hylia prasina; assembly: GCA_013397195.1. Taxonomy (NCBI): domain Eukaryota; kingdom Metazoa; phylum Chordata; class Aves; order Passeriformes; family Sylviidae; genus Hylia; species Hylia prasina. The sequence continues at coordinate 92,205 of VYXD01013948.1, forward strand.
CAAGGCATGTGGTAGGGCTAGTTGCAGACACATGGCATGTAAGAGAAAGATGCTAGTGAAAACCACGGGTAGTTCTCAGAGTTTGGAGAGGTGTTTATGTTACTGTATTGTACACTGAATATTTTGGCAGTTTCCCTGAAAGGCCCAGTGGAAAGTGAAGCACAGGACAAGTATCAGTCACCTCCTTGCATGTAGGCATGTATATCTTCCAAATTTGGAACTCTAGGATAGTGAGCTAGCTCTAGTTAGATGCTGATTTTCTTTCCAGTGCAATACATTTTGGCTTTGGTACTGCTTTTTCTTTACAGTAGGGCAGAGTTTATTCCCAGTTTCGTGTAGGAGAGATTCCACAGAAGAAAGATCACAGAAGAAAAACTATGCCCCTGAGGCTTTTTTTTTTTCCCATGGCATGCTTTGATGATCTTTCATGAGGAGGCAAGCTTAATTACAGAGCTCACTGCTCCAGTGTTCACACATACTTGTCCCATATTTCTGCTTTCTGCATGGAGAATTGAATTGTTCTCTGTGGAGCAAGAAATGATATGGAATCTGTTCAGAATGCCTGATAAACACGTCTGTAAGCGTATTTCCTGATTGAAAGGAAATAATGCTGACTTCCTTATTTAAAACATATGGAGGCTTAAGTGTCTACCTGCTTTAGCTGAGAAATCTTTGCTTTTTGTTGAAAGATCCAGATACTGGTCAAATCTTTCAGGGAGTTTTTCTGTAATTTTAGTTAATCAGACTGTGTCATGTTGGTAATACTCTTTGTTGCTTGAGCTGATTGTCATAATTTATCTTCCGATCTTACAGTATAAGTTGTAGGTTGATAATGTATTTTGTTTTCTGTGGATTGAATATGTTTTGTTACTTGATTTTATTTTTTTAGCTTCATGGTAGGTTCCCATTTCAACAGTTTACCTTAGGTTGAGGAACTCTGTGGGTAAGCAGTGCATTACTTTGGGGGAGTTCCAGTTCATTCAAGGAAGAGCAAGGAAATAGAAAGGGAATGTGGCCTTGGCAGATTCAGTCACAAAAACAGTGCTTGTCCACTTGTGTTGGAAGGTGTTTGATAACATAAGCACATTTTTGGGTACAAGTTGCTCTGTAGGTGCAGGTGCTACAAGTTACTTATTAGGAGTAACAGGCTTCTAGGTTTTCAAGAATAGCAAGGCACAGTGAGTCTGTGTGATTTCTGGTTTTGGTTTTTTGTGGGGTTTTGTGGTTGGTTTTTTTTTTTAAACAGGGTTACTTTTAAACTATAAAATTGTAATGAACTGTATATGACTAGTTTTCCTCTGGGACTTCTATACCCTCATAAACATTCAACTTCTGAGCATGTCTTTTCAAAGGCTTGTTGACCTCAAATTTGTATTCTTAAACAGAATAACTTCTGCTTAAAGGAATTGGGATATATTAACATGATTTATCATTTATCATCTTTTGTTCAAATGTATATGTGTGTATATATATCATGTGGGGATAAGCTCATTTGGACTACTAAGGCAATTATGAAAGTCTTCATTAACTGTGGTGTGTTAAGGGCAGCTGTTAGTGTTCTTGTTTTCAAGCAAAATCTGTTCTTAGCCTTTTCTTCACAGTTGATGTGTTTTAATGTTTCCCACATTCCCCTACATTTAACTTGTCTTTCTTTCCTCTTCAGTGGAGATAGTTTATGAACTCTTCAGACTACATACTTCTTTCTCCCCCCTCCTGCATGTGCAGCTTCCTTCCAGGTGTACTTTGATGTGACAGCACAGCCTAACTCAAGCCCTTCAGTATAACATGGCCTTAAGAATGAAGAACTAAGTTTACAAATACATTGTTCTATGTGTAGTTTTAGAATAAAATACTAATTTTTTAGAGTAAATCTTAACAATTTAGACCATAATCTTGTTACTATTCATCTTTCATCTATTTTAATTCTGTATTTTGTTTCTACATTTTTACAGACATAATGGAAATAATATTCTTCTGTGTAGGTTATCAAATGTTTGGCACATTCAGCCACACAAAGGGTAGCCAGAATTCAGTGTTTTGGGGTTGAATGTTTACGCTTTATTTGGGTGGAGGGGGAAAAGGGAAAGAAGGGAGGAGGGGGGAAGCTTTTGTTCTTCACCTTTTAAAGAAAAATCTTTTCCTTGAAAGCTATCTGCACTGTTCAGGCCTTACCACACTACCAAAGCAGCAGTGATCTTCTGAATTGATATCTACAGTGGCTTCTCTTGATTTTCACCAGGACTTGGCTGTGGGTGAGGAAAGTCTGCTTCTTCCATCATTGCTCCTTCTATATTACGAAAGAAAATGTACTCTCTCTGCCCTGTCCACCCAATTCCCAAGCTGCCCCCCTCTCCCCTTGGCTACATTAACTTAGTAACAGTGTTTTTTTTCTCAGGCCTGGCACTAATTATGTACTTGGAGGGTGACCCTCCCAGGGTACCGCCCCATGAACTGCTGTAATTCAGGTCACCTTCTCCAGGACTCATCTCTGTACTTTGTCTATTTTCTCATCTTCTTTCTTCAGGGTAAGCAGCGTTTCCTTCATCCGTTCTAATCCATAGTATTGGTTTTTTGCCTTTTCAATTTGTTAGTCTCCTTCCTAGTTGTGTGCCTAATGCTGGGTAGAAACTGGAGGCTGGAGAATCAATTGGCACCCACTGGTGTGATGTTGAACTGCTCTGTTCTTACTGTGACGCAGAATTATCTCTGGCTGAGCCTGAGATAAATCTGTCTAGTGATACAGGCTGGGTGGTGGTGAATGGGTAACTGTGGCAGTGCTCAGATTTAGAGTGGGTAAACCATGTTTACCCTCAGCTTTGTTTTGGTGAGAGGCGCTTGATGAGCAAGTGGAGAGGCAAGATAGACAAAGTACTGACCTTTCATTTAAGCAGAAGTTGCCTGGAGTCTTGGCAGTCTCTGAGTTTGTGTCCTCTAAAACTTCTCTGAGTTGTATTTGGGAAATCATGATTAATCTTCACAGCGGCAACTTTTCCTGCTGTTTGTACTAGGTTCTATGCCAGGGTGTTCCTACAAAACTGCTTGTCTCCATAGGAGGAGAAGCCTTGTTCTTTTGAAGGTCCCTCCTATCACTCTATAGTCTTAGGTTGCTTTCTTACCTGGCATGAAGTACTGATGTGCCCAGTCCAGTCAGGTTAGGATTTTTTATACTTTCCCTCTGCTGTTTAAAAGGTAGTTGGAAGTTTCTTGCTTTTGTTTATGATGAGCAAAGAGAGTTGCCAGAGACAGGCAGTTATTCACTCTCTGTCACTTTTATCCAGTTAATGCCTGTGTTTCTGCCAATGATGAAACTGTTGGCCTCATGCATTTCTTCACTACAACACAAATCCATACAGGAAGCTTTTTATTCTAATAAATTACTACTTTAATTTTGCAACATCTAGCAGTTTGTCTTAAGGAATATTGCTTGAAAATTAATCTACTAACTGAGTAGTATATTCAATTGAGGTTTTAATGGAATAAAATATTTAGTGCTTTAAAGTTATAACAACTGTATGAGCTTGTGTTTGAGTCTAGTCACACGCTCCAGTTACTTGCATTGTTCAGAATGGGTGGGTTTAATTATTTTCTCTTTACAGCAGTTCAGGCTGTGTTGGGTGAGTGACATTTTTGGAATATAGTTGTATCACATAAAATTTGTTTGTTAGCTGTTTAAAATTAATTATCTCATTATTTTCTGGCTTCAAAGTCAGCATGGTTTGTAAAATATATGATTTAGGTAGCTACCTTAAGCAGATTTTTTAGTTGACAGTGAACAGATGGATAAACATGATTGTATTGAGCACATCATAGATATGAATTTAAAGTGCTGTTTACAGACTTGAGTTGATATGGTTTCTAACACTAGAGCTTATTTCAATAGTCTATTTAATTTTCCTGAAAAAGCAACAAGTTATGTCATAGATTATTATGACTAAACATGTTTTGTCATATATGCAGCATTACTATTTCATTTGGCAGTGCTATATATTGAAAGTTAAGATGCCTTTTTTAACCAGACACTCATTTCCCTTTCCACCAGGAATTATTTGCGTCCTATTGTGAATAACTTTCCAATGACTATAATCTAGGAAATGGTTGCTTAAAAAATAAGGCTGAATTGAAAACTAATGAATCACAGTGAAAACATGGCTTGCTAAAAGCTCTCATTCTCTGGTTAATTTTAAATGCTCATAAATAAAGACTAGGTTACCTAATCCTGCAAACCCTTGTGTTTCATTGAGTGAACTTGAAAGCTGCTGTTTGACTGCACAGTGATGGTGGCAGGAGAAGTGCTTGAGTGGACCTTTCCCAGTGTTCAGTGCTTGGATGGTTCTTGACCATTCACAGAGGTGTCCGTGGCTCGTTAATTAGAAACAGATGTCCTAAATGAAAAGGATGATTAGAACATTGTTAGTGGTTCAGCTGCTAACAGCAAATTCCTGGCTATATGTTGAAGTTCAGTAGGATATTTTTGTATCCATGAAAAAAGTGAATTTCTAAACTGTCTGTATACAAAATGATTGCAGATTGTGGTAAAATATGTTTGACTTGAAAAATGTCAATTCCTTATAGTAACAATTTTCATGAAAGCTACTTAAGCAGAAGATTTCTAAAAGATTTTAAGAGGTTTTTGTTTGTATTTGTGTATGTATACATATGTATATATACTCCTATCTGCACTTGCATATGACTGTAGGTAAATTCTAAAAGCTGAACTTGTAGACGCACGCTGCATTGACTAAGTTTTTTTGAAAGAAGACCGTTTTGTTTTTGGTTGTTTTTTTTTTTTTTTTTGTATTTCCCTAATTGCCGGAATAGAGCCCCTTGAGATATCATTTTATAATTTTAATAGTATTTTCTTCATTTGTATATACACAAAAGGATAAAAATTATCCCAGAGAATGCCTGCTTCTGCTAAATAACAGCTAATATCATTGCTTGAAATTTATTTTAATGTTTTTAGTAGTCATTTTTGTTGGTTGCTTTACTGGCATTAACCTAAGAAAACAACTTTATTTGTTAAAGTTTTCATCTTAGAAAGTGCAGCAGAAACATAAATTGTAATCAGTATCTGGACAAATTAGTTACAGCTGTTGCATATTTTGATTTCTGGAGTTTGTCTTCTCTCATTTCCTCTCCTTCCCCCAGTACATACCTCATTATTTTACAAATATATCTTTATTTCTTTATTCATCAGATCAACATTTCCATTCTCTTCTTTTCTAAAACTTCAGTTCTGCTTGCTGCCTTAGAAAGTCTTTTCTCCTTCACCTCTTATGTCTTCTACAGATGTTTGATCACTACCACTTTCTCTTTCCTGTTTATTTTCTTTCTTTAGTCCTTTGTTCACTCACACCATTCCAATGAAATTATTCATCTTTAAGGCTTTGCTGGCCTCCTCCAGGTCAGAAACAGTATTATATTTAGTTTTATATAGATGTAGAAGTCAGAAATATTTTTTGAACTTAATCTTTCCTTAAATGCTGCCTACCACATTTTGGTTCACTTCATGGAGCACTTCATGGAGCAATCCCAACAAACAGTGGGCGTTCAGTCCACAGGACCAAACTAAACCCAGCTGTTAAGCTTAAAAGCTGTAGGAAATATATAGTAAAGATGTCCAATCTTCAGTGCTGGCTCTCTGTTTACTGATGGAATTCTTTTGGTGCAGACCATTTCCTAATGCAGATGTGTGGCCTCTGCTGCCTTGACATCTGTTGCTTCCCTGAGCTTTGCTGCTTCAGTCTACCTGTTGCCATACATGAAATTTGGTTCATCCCAGCCTAAAAACCGGCCCTGTACATGTTCAGCTTTCATCCAGCCTTGGTTGCATCCAGGATTTCTAGCTGGGTACTCCCTTAAGCTGTGACAGAAACTGATCCTGTCTCCACTTCGACTATCACAGCTTCTTGTGTTGTGTTACTGCCAGGATACTTTCCTTGTGAAGTAATTATCTGTTTATGGTCTTTTCCATTATGTGTGAATGTCATTCTTCCCCTTTGAAGCACTCCACACCATTGCACTCATCCAGCTATTCTCATACTAACCTAATTTTTTTGCAAATACTTCTCACTGAGTACATCATCTGACCATTTCATCAACTGCTGTCTCTGCAGCTGTTCACTTGCTGTATCTTTTGTGTGTAGTGTCACAGCTGAGTGTAGCAGGATCTCTCTTTGTTTCATAATAAGTTTCCTTCTTCAGTAAATATGCTGTATTTTGCTTGAGTTGTACAATGCAACTTGTATTTTTGGTTTGTAAAATCAGATTGGGTTTTTTAAATGTCCTTGTATGGAGGAAGTGTTCTATGTAGCTGTGTTCAGAAACGTCCATACTTATATGCATGTATGTTAAAAAGGTGTTTCTAATAGTTTCACTAGTAATGTAATTTCAGAAGCAGGACCTGTGCTTGAGAACTAATGTATTAGAACTAATTAACTTATTTTAATACAACACAGTGAAATGGAAAAAATTGTCTCTTGCAGCTGTTACTCTTGTAAACAAATGCTTCTGAATTCAGTCTTGTTTCCCTTAAGAGTCTGGTAGCTCAGAAAGCCAAGGACTTCTCCCATACCTTAGCTGAGCTTTTATATGTGCTTACAAAATCAGCTAGTATTAGTTACATTTCTAATTGCCTGTGGTTCAACTAATACTCTGTATACTACACAGTGTAATAGCACTTAAGTCCAGTTGGACATTAGGAGGAATTTCTTCACAGGGAGGGTGTATTGATTAAACATTGTAATGGCCTGCCCAGGGAGATGGTGGATGAGATGTTTAAGGAAAGACTGGATGTGGCACACAGTGCCATGGTCTAGGTGACGTGGTCATGTTTGGACAAAGGTTGGACTAGGATGATCTCAGAGATCTTTCCCAGCCTAACTGATTCTGTAATCCTGTTTTTTCCAGGTGACTTATTTCTGGCTACAAACTCTGTCTAATTACTATCTGTTTTTTAATTTCATTTTATGTCTCAGGTTTGTAAGTTTTTCAGAGACAGGGCTCTCTTTCTGATAAACAAGGAGTGCTTGATTTGTATGCTTGCTAGCAATTTGTGTTCACCGTGCTGCAAGATGCAAATAAGGACTGTATCAAAGCACACAATTTGAAATTTCTTGGAAGATAACCTTTACATCCAAATGAGGCAATGAATGCCTGCCGAATAGAAAATTAATTTTGCCATCAGAGGATAAACTATTCAGTGATACTTGGGGAGGCTTTTTAAGTATCTTTTCTATTTTGGGTCTATGCTTGCAAATATAACTGCAGAAGTTGCTTATCTCTCCCCAGTGAAAGCACACACACAAAACATGCAGTTTTCATTACTTAGCTATGTCTCAAGAAAGATGTCTTTTTCTGTTTTCTTCTGCCAATTTCAAAGGAAGAATGCTCAGAAAATACTTAACACACTAATTGAATCAGGAAAATCAAAGGGGTCACCTGTTGGCCATGTCTGTTTTAGCTGTCTGTTTAGGTTGTGTTTCAATCTGGGTTTGTTTGTTGGGTTTTTTTAGCAACATCTGTTCTAACCCTTGTCTTCTGTGTGTGTGTGGAGAGAGGATGTTTAAGATATGTTAAGCCATTTGTTCAAACTGACTTTGCGGCAGCATCAAACAAACTTGAAAGGCAATGCCAACTTTTCAAAGAAAAAATGTCCAAAGCAACAGAAAGTAAATGCACCATGCCTTGATTTTTGGAAGATGTTTAATTAATACTCATGAGGATTTTTGCTTTCAAATAATGCTAAGGTAGGACATCATTAGTGTACAAGAAATAAATAATTTTACTGAACATTAGTGAATAAAACCACAACTTTCTGTAGAGTGTTAAAACAATTTCAAAGAAAAAGTATTAACTTGAAATTACTGAATATTGACCTGTTAATGACAGCTTGTTATTAAGAGTTGTTACCTCCTGGCCATGCTGGGGATGGTGTTTAATGGTATTTGAAGAAGAGATATGCAAAAAAGAGGAGTTTTAGGTATTCTTTAAGGAGACCTTAGTGTTAAAGACTATCCAAGAGGGATCAGACATGTTGTGATGGAAGACCATATGGATATTTCTCGTAAGTTGGTCCTTTGTGAATTCTTTTCTGAGTGTTTTTTACAGAAGAAAGTTTGACTCATTTTATTCTTAGTATTTTGCTTCTGAAGATACAGACTTTCTTTTTTTTCTTTTTTCATTTTATTTTTGTTTTCTCTTAGTTTATGGTGTCTGGATTTAGTTACTTGATATTGCCTCAGCAGGGCAAAGAAAGGAGTACAGAATTTGGATTAATGCAAATGTTCTGATGTAGGAAGATCAAAACATACATAACTGTTTTAGTCTTGTCTTTTGAGTGTACCAACAGTTTGTGTACCAGATGATTCATAGCTTTGCTGATACATATCTCTGCAGGTTTTTATGTTTTGATTTACATCTTTAAAGCTTAATTTAAAAAAAATCTACAAACTGGTCAAGCAGAGTTGTAGTAGAAATGTTAGAATCCAGATGAACAGGAGCCTTTTCACTGTAGCCTATAGTTGAACAACTCCTGCACAAATCTATAAAGTTTGTTTTATAATATATATGTCTTTAGATTTACAAGGTTTTTTTATTGTTTTTGTTAGTTTTATTGTTGCACATTTGCAAACATTTGTTCTTGATGCCACTCTTTTCCAGCATTTTGCATTCTGTGATAATTAATTATGCCTTCTGTAGTAAACAAATGACTTGAAATTATTGAAGCCTGTCTTAAAATAATCTTTTTCCTTTTCTGTCATTTTCCAAAAATAGATAATATACCTGAGAGAATCCCCAGAAGATGTGTACAGGCTTATATTGTCAGGAAGTGTTTCATATCTTCCTTTCAGGTAAATAACAAGTTGATAGAACTTTCTGTACATTGATATTTTGAAGAAGAATGTAACATTTTTCAGTATTAATTTTTGCTACATTGGTTTTCTGGGGTTTTGTTTTATTTTGTTTTATGTTTTGGGGTGTTTTCTTTGTTTGGAGGTTTTTTGTTTGTTTTTTATGGGTTGTTGTTGGTTTGTTGGTTTGTTGTTTGTTTGGGTTTTAGGTTTGTTTATGTGTGTGTGTGTGTTGAAGTTTTTACTTGGGACACACTTACTGTCTGAACTTTAGGTGCTCAGTGAATCAGAGATGTTACCAGCTGGTAGTGAAGTGTACCAGCAGCATGTGAAGGAGTTACACTGTTTGTATCCACTCACTGAGCTTTTTGATCTACATTGCTTCTCACTTGGCAGTCTGATTTTGTGCCAGTAGCTGATAGTTAAACATATAAAAATATCTGTCATTCACCACAGAGGGCTTGCAGTACTTAATAGCATTCTTTGTGCACAAGTCAGTATTTGCAGATTGCTGCACGTATTTGACAAGTGGGAAGTTGTCACCAGTGCACTCCAGGAACCTTCTGCATTGCCTGTGCCCTACTGTGCTATCCCTCCAACACATATCTGAGTGGTTGCAGTTCCCTGTGAGGACCATGGCCTGAGGACGTGAGGCTGCTTCTATCTGTCTGTAGAAGGCTTTACCATTTGTTCTTTCTCATCAGGTGGTCTAAGAGACGCGTGCTACTATGATGTCACCTTTATCTGTCCTTTCTTTTACTTGAATAAGGATTTCTGTCTCCTGCTAATTTCTGCCCCTTTTTGCAATGATTCAAAAGGAAGGAAAAGATAGAAAAAAAATTACTAGACAGCCATCCAGGTTCTTCAAAAGTTCTTCTTCCTCTCAGTTGAAATTCAAACATAATATGTTTTTTACTTATTAGAAACATCAGCTGATAAGGCCTGCATGGTCTCAAGGTGTTCTACCAAGGCATAATATTCTCTGGTGTAGACTCAATTTAATTTATTTATTTACTTTACTATAGTATTCCTGTAGAATTCTTACTCTGTGGTAGTTATGAAATTTGATAATGGTCACATACTAAGAACATGCAATTCCTGGATCAACAGAATTAAAAAACTGGTAATTGAAAGAAGTGGTTTTAATGAAACCAGTTGCTCCTCTTGTTAAGCATGAATTATTTATGCTTCTTAAGGAAAGTATTTTATTGTATTTACTAAAATGTTTATCCTAACAGTCCATGTCAAAAATTGAATGTTTCAGCTTTACAAAAACTGTAGCTGGAGTAATCTTACTGTTGTATCTGTCAACATAATTTATTTTATTTTTTGTTATTCTTGTAAGATTTGAGGTATGGGAAATGGAGTAATCATTTGACATAATTATTTTGTTTAATAATCATTATCTTAAAGTAATTTTTAAAAGGTGTTTTAGAGAAATATCTTCAATTGCTTTCACTTGGATTAAAATGCAATAATTATGTTTTGGTCATCATATCTTATAGGGATGCTTCCTTTGGTACTTGCAGTTTTCATCTGACCTTACTGGACTGTTTTCATGCAATAAACAAGGTCAGTAAACTTAATATTTTTCACATTTCAAAAAATTAGCTAAATGTTGCTCATCAGAAGAAGGTAGTTTAGGAAACTAGGATCCAATTAGGGCTGCATTATGCATTGTCACAAAAGTAGATGCAGCATTCATAGAAATCAACCAGTACCTTATGTAATCAACAAGTAATAACATTAGAGAGGGAATTTTGAGTTTTACTTGTGTAGTCTTTCAGGCCAGTAATTCACCTCTAATCCTAAGAACTGTGTGTTAGGTTTATTATATGCCCCCTGGTGTTATGTTTTAAGCTGAACATAGCCTTTGAAAGTGGTTTTGAATGGGTTTGCTATACACTTCAGGCATTTGCAGCGCATGTTAATGATTTCAAGTTTTGCTGTAGTAATAGAAATGGAACAAATGTTAGGAGGTTGGTGCTTCTTTTTTAACTATTAAATTACAAAATCTAGTTTTTATAGCAATATAGCGGCAAAGTAATGCAGCCTTGAAGGACAGGAGAATCAAAACACATTCTTTTTAGTCTGTATGAGTAGTGAAATGGGGTATTCTGCAGCTCTCCACTGTACTATTCCCTTTTGTATTATGGGTATCTCTACCAAATAATGGTGGTTTTACTGATTAAGTCAGCTTCTTGAAGATCTGTGATTTTTTCAGCTTTTTTGGGTATTTTGAAATTGGGTATTTTGGTGTTTTGGGTATTTTTAAATTTTAAATTTGTATGCCAAGACTGGTGCATTGCTATTCTTGCTGGTGAACAGTAAGGAAAGCTACAAAAGATTAGGTAGTAAAAGAGAAAATCAGAATGTAGTATTTTTAATATCTGGAGATACGGGATTTATCTGTGTTTCTGCTTCCTCTTTTAACAAGTGGATGAACTATTAGTTACCCAAATGATTACTTTTTTTGTACTGTGTTAAGTATTATGGTTGTGGCTAATTATGGGATATCATGGACTCACAGTAGTATCTACTTAAGACTTTGTGACTGCAAACAATTTGAAATCAATGAAGATTCTAGCAAATAGCATTTATGCACAGAAAATATTTCCAGTCCTTGAATGCAGTCTTGAGAATCTATTCATAGCTTCAGTAGAATTTTTTTGCTGGTTATTTTTCTTTTTATCAAAATAATGAATAGTATACCTAGCAATAATGAAAAGACCAAATGCTTTAGTGAAAACAAAAAAAGTTGATTTACTCATCTAACTTTACTTATATTGAAATTTACAAACCTGTTTTGAAGCCAGACTGAGTTTATCTGTATTTCTTAAATTATGTGAAGAAAGAGGAGTGTGTATTAAAGGACTTTATGTACCCAAAAAGAGTGATAAACTGTCTTCATTGAAGAGGCATTTCTATTAAAAGCTGTGTTCTGAATTTTAGGCTTTGCAGTATGGTTTCCTGGATTTTAGTACGTTTGATGTAAATGAATATGAACATTATGAAGTAAGTGTTCAGTATCAATCTTTTGACATGTTTGCTGTTACTAATGCTAAAACAATTGCTTATAATTTTTGCTGTTCTTTTGTAGTATTAAGTTCCATTTCTGTTTTGTCTCTTTAAGTTACGATAGTTAAATAAATGTTCATGGTCAGAGAATACTAAAATTCAGATTTAAGCATAATTTTGCTCAAAGATGGGGGAAAGCAGAAACCAAAATGGAAATAAATGGGAGTCTCCATTATTATTAAAACCCTGGTTATCCTTGAGCAGTCTTGATGAAAAACTAAAGGGTGTTCAAGCCCAGGGTTATTTGAATGCTAGAGAACAATCAAAGCATGTATTTGAGAACACACGTCAAAAATGTAATAACACTCTTTGAGGTAAAGAAGGAAAAAGGGCTGGGAAACTTCAAGTGCATAAAATTCACTTTGGGACGTAGGAAATTATTGTGACAATGAAGGACTGCAACTCTTGAGTGTATGCAGTCTCAGAAATGCAAAGCTGCCAGATATCTGTAAAGAGAAAATTAAATGCTCCTGGAGCTTAAAAAATGATTATTTAATTTGTGAACAGAGCAGTTGGTAAGATCAATGTAGAATCCTATAAAAAATAAAAAATTGGTAGTTGCTCTTCATCTGAAGGGCATCAGTAGCATTGTTCTAAAGCTCTGATTTAGAAAGACAGGAGCGCTGGGGAGAAACGTGAGGTTGAGAGCATCTGTCATCCTCATGATGGAAAAGAAAGCAGGTGACTAACACAACTTCCTTTGACAAAAATTGTACATCAATTCTATCTAGCATATCTTATTGTATTTTGAAACAATAAGGAAAAGCCTGAAAATACAGGGATAATGATAAACCAAGCATTTTCTCTTGACAGAGAGCAGAAAATGGAGATTTTAACTGGATAATACCAAACAAATTCATTGCCTTCAGTGGACCTCATTCAAGAAGTAAAATTGAAAATGGTATGCTTAAAAAAGGAGGTGGGGAACACAAGCCCACTGCTTTCTTAGTTGATTGTTATCAGTAAGAACAAGCTTTAAAAATTGTTCCTCAAACAGTGTATTTTTTCCTTGGCTCTTTTCCTTTTATAAGAACTCTGGCAGTAAAATTTTAATGCTTGGTTTAATTGTATCTGACCTAGGTGATTGTATTAAAATTTCAGTTTCAGTTAGTCTACTTCTTTATGTTGTCTCTATTTTGAAAGTGTTTTCATACCTTGTTTTTCAGTCTTTTTTTATTTCTTCAGTTTAAGCCTTACTCTCTTTTTTTTATATCTTCTGTTCTCAAACAGGCTATCCCCACCATGCTCCAGAGGCTTATTTCCCATACTTCAAGCAACACAAGGTCACCACTATAATACGCCTCAACAAAAAACTGTATGATGCCAAACGATTTACAGATGCTGGATTTGAGCATTTTGATCTCTTCTTTGCTGATGGAAGCACACCTAGTGATACTATAGTTAAAACATTTCTAAGTATTTGTGAAAATGCTGAAGGTGTAGTAGCTGTTCATTGCAAAGGTATGATGTAAAAACCAGTTTATATTACAAGTGATGTTTAAAATTACAGTTCCTGAGGTATTTTGCAGTATAATTCTACTAGATCTAGTTATTAACATCTCTGACAAACTGTAACTTTTCCATCCAAATTATTTCTATGATTCTGTTCAGCACTTCAGCTTCTAATTTTGTTAAGTTCCAGAAAAATCTTCCCAGCCATTCCCAAAATGAGACTCGGGAAAGTGAGATTTCCAATATTAACAGCTCTTTCTGCTAGAAGGTGTTAGTATTTTCAAAGCATGCTTTAGACAGGCATTTGAAGTCCTGTCAAGTCCTCTCTGAAAATACATGTTTAAATATACCGAGTCATGAACTTTTGGAAACAGTGCAGCATTTTGGGGAGATTCCTCAAAATATATGAGTGTTCTTCTAGAACCACCAAAATCTTCATCCCTCAGAAACTCTTTATATTAGTTTAGGCAAGCTCTGAACATCCATTCCTCCAGAGTTAGACTGCAAAGATTTTAAGAGCCTGGCCAATGCAGTTTTCTGTGGTTCTAGAGGCAGTATGTTTCCCTTCCCACACCATCTTTAGTAGTGTATCAGACATTTCTTCTCCACAACTTTGTATCACTAGTGTACCTGATAATGCTGTGATTGAAGGAGAAGGGCCTTTTCATAGCCTGTTTGCTTTGGACCTGCAAAGACTGCATTTTTGTTCCTGTATCTGCCAACCATTTGCTGCATTTAACAGAATTATACTGGAAAGTGAAAGAATTGTTGAAACCAGCATCTTGGCTCTGGGGAAACAAGTGCAATCTCTTGTTCTTCACTGCAGTGATAAATTCAGGCATATCACTTGATTGTTTATGCCAGAATTGAGTATCAGTAATATGAGTGCTTTGTTTTCACTCAAATTAAGGTGTTCTTTGGTAGATGTCATACTAACAGTGTCTAGCCTGTGCTTACTCTTGAGGAAGTGCAGAATGCTGTAGCCTGCTCCTAAAACTGAGCAAGTCATGGAAGATACTGTGTGGTTGTCTTGGCTGTTGTGTTACACAGAAGATTTTACACTGGTGTTGATCAGTCAGCTGTTAAATGAGAGAAGGTTGTGTGTGATTTGCATGTAGAACAAGTGATTGAGGAAAGATGGCCTTTAGCTGGAGCTGTCCTCTTCTGCTTCTCATGTTTCCCAAGGCAAATAGAACTGTTTTGAGGGCCATTTAAAATAAGGTTTCTCACCCTGGAGTACTTTTTGCTTGTGTAGTTATCATTACCCTTCGGGACGGTGGAAGCAGCGATACGCAAACTCCAGTCTTCTTGCAGGGCATGTAGCCAACTCCATTGAAAGACAGACCCTTCTTACACTGTGCTTCACCACAAGGAACTACAAGGAACAGGATTGGCATTCAGAACACTACCTTTTTGTAAACATCTCTACCAGTAAACAAGTTGGAAAAACACCAAGTGTCAGGAGGAGGCTATGAAGGATTGTTTTGGGTTCCTCCTTAGAAGTTCTGAGGCCAGAATGAGAGTGTTGTATGCTTAGCTTTCTCACAGGAACTCAAGCAAATCTCTTTTCTGACCACTGTCAGGCCCCACAGTGTACTAGTGGCCAGACTTGCTTATTGAAAATTTGTCTTTTTCTTGGAAATTAAAGAGATGAATTAGAGGAGGGGCTAGAAGAACATCTGATTTTAGTGCAATGTATGATTAGTTTGCAAGAAGGTGCTGGGAGAATTATGGAAAAAAAAAGGCCAACTGTTTTATCCCATGCTTAAAAACATTCTCATACCTTCATATTCATAGATAGATAGGTAAATAAAGGTAGTCAAACTTATGGATATTTGTAATATTGCTGGCTTTGGAAGATTATCTCACTTAAAAAAAACATGAACAGTGTGTTAGTAACCTTGTATATGAAGAAAAAGTTCAAAGAATAAGTTTCCCTTACCATATTTGATAATTAGAGGTTTGTTTTGATAAATGAGGTATGTAACTACTTGTCCAAGTAACAGTGTCTTTACAGATGAAGATGATTATATAAAAGAAGTCATTATTTTATCTTACACAGCTGGTCTTGGACGAACTGGCACACTTATTGCCTGCTACATCATGAAGCATTATCGGATGACAGCTGCTGAAACTATTGCCTGGATCAGAATAAATAGACCTGGTTCTGTGATTGGACCACAACAGCATTTCCTGATGGAGTAAGTAGATTGATTGTAAATTATTGCCAAAAATAAATCTAGATATCTTTTTCTTCTTCTTCTTCTTCTTCTATTGTACACTTAACGATCTTCAGTGTTAATTTGTTGTGTTTTGGGCCTTTTTTTCCATGTTATGATAGCAAACAGGCAGAACTTTGGACAGAAGGGGATATTTTCCGTGCAAAGTTGAAACGAAACCATAAAATTGCTGTAACAAGAATTCTGTCAGGAGTAGATGATATTTCAATTAATAACACAAGAAACAGGAGAACCATCCAAAAGGACATTGAACTGGTAACCATCCCAATATTGTGCTCTTGTAAAAGTTGGAACTGTTGCGAATCTCTCAGGTTTTGAAAAAAACCTGTGGGTACACTAAAACTTTGTTAATCAAATTTTTTTTGTTCACCCTTTTTGTATAAAAGGATTTTGGGGGGGGGAAACTAGGGACAGCAATTATGAAAAGGAATTTAGAACACAGGTGAAGTAGGAGCATCATCATGCTTTAGTCTTTTGCAATTAGGTCAATAATAGAAAAAAAGTACATTCTGCAATCAAAAACACTGATTTCATTTTGGATTGTCTGTTGCTTCACTGTGTGTAAAGGGAGGGGATGAAAGGGTGAGGTTTTTTACTCGTTTTAGTTTCTAAGTAATTGCAACTTTTTTAATACTTTTGATGGTGCTTTTTGAAAAAGACAGTACTGCTGTTTTAAAACAAGGCAAGTGAAGGAAGGAAATGCTGTATTTAGTGAAGATCATACTCTACCCAAGCAAAGATTTATAATATATTGTTCCAATGCTTTAAAAGTAGACAATATTCTGATGCATGTAATTCATGACACCACTTAATGGTTTACAGCTTCAAAAGCAGCAAACAGGAAACTGGAAGGAACAGAACTATATTTATGCAAGAAAATTTCCTTTGACTTTATCCTGTTGAGATAATTCTAATTTTAAGCTTTAAGATAAGGTTAATTCTTAAATATCAAAGTGTCTATATTTAATCTTGATTTATCCCTCTCCTCCCTCCATTTATCCAGTACAGTGATGATGATGAAACAAACTGTTTAACACAAGGGGATAAGCTTCGTGCTCTGAAAAGCAAAAGGCAAGCAAAAGCTCCAACTGCATCTCCACTAGCGTAAGTCAGTTTCTGAATCTATAAAATGCCAGAAACACTTTTATCCTCTTCTTCATGCATACCTCCCATTGCCCCCAAATGTTTGTTATCAATGCTGCTTTTACTCCATTAAAAGAAACATGAGATTCACCATTTCTCTGAAAGCTTGGTGAATGCTGAGGAGACAGACAATTTGGTTTAAGAACTGCATGACTGAATTTCTAGTTTTCTGGATAGTTTTTGATGCTGGTATTCTGCACTTTACAGCTCCTATAGCACTTCTGAATGCTTTAATTTTAGTTTAATCACAGACATTCCCTTGCCTTTCCTATGGTAGTGTAAAAATGAAAGAATATGACTCTGTGTGGTTTTGTTTGATTGGCTCAAATAAGATACGTGCTGGTATTTGAAGTAAAGTCAGCTACCTAAAAAGAGTTGAAAGAAGGATTTTTAGCCTCCTTTCATTTTCTCTTCCTTGGAAAAAAACTTTCCTAAATCCTGCAGGCTTTGTGATAATGTCTGCTGGATCTGGAAGGTAGAGTAACCACTGTTTCAGTAAATAAACTCGAAGTGCATTTCTGTCAGTGAAACTGCTAGTCTCTTTATTTTAGGCAACTACTGAAACGCAGCCTGTAAAAAGAAAGTTTGCATCTGTTGTAGCTTGTAGCAATTGTAGGTACAAAATTTTTCTGCCTGCCCTTAAATAAACTGCAAGAGAATGCAACACCTGCAAAACTTCACTGGATCTCGTTTGATTGCTAGGAAAGGAATGGTGACCCCTGGCTGTCGGACTTTTGCAAATGACACATCACCAAAGTCACAGGCCACAGTCAACTTGACTTCTGTTGTGTTGTCCTTCTGTAGGATATGATGCTGCTACCTTGCTTCTTTTTGCATTTTTGCATTTTTGTCTTCTTTTTCTTCTTTTTTAAGATCACCACTGTCATCAGACTTTTAGAAAAAGTGAGAACTAGGTAGTAAAAATGAGCCGAAGGTAAAGGAATATATCTTTGGAAATTTTCACACCTTGCTTTGTCTGATTTCTGTTTTTGTTTTAAATTACTGTCTTCCATTCATGCTTGTCCTTTATACAGGCAGCCATATAAGAAACAACATAATCAGAATATAAGACTGTGCCCAGCTGACATTTAAAAAATGCCAAAACACACCACCTCAGTTACCTCAAATAGCACAGTAAAAAACAACTACCTTGCAGATTAGTTTCCAAGGCACAGAAGTACCTTAGTTGTCAAGTACTTAATTGCCATACACTTACCAGATATTCCATACAATAAATGCAGACTATGTGATAATCTGCTTTAATATCTTTTTAATACAAGACCTATCTACTATTAAAATACTATTTGACTAATGAAACATTCTGCAACCTGTCTGCTCTAATTAGCTTGTACTTGTGTAGAATTAAAATAATTGACCTGGAGCTTATAGCTGGTTTTTATGTTGTGCATTTTCACTCAAGGAGTTTCAATTTACCTCTTGCTGTTTCTCTGAGTTACGGTTTGCAACTAGTAGTGAAATAATTTGGTGAAAAATAAGTGTGTAAATTCATACATTTCTTTGTGTTACTATTGTTTTACAGCAAGGAATATTTGGCTGCCTTATATGAGTCAGAACTTTTTTCTACTGTAAGAGGTGTCTGTTTCTTTCCTTTATAGCTTAGTCTGTTAAAATACTTATTCTTGCAGTGAAATTGATCACTTTTATCTAAACAACAAACAGAAGCTTCTATATTTTCCAAGTATTTTTGTTTCAGAGGAAAAAAAGGGGGATGGGAGGGGCAAAGTAAGAGCACCAGAAGCTTGGACAGTTACAGTCTTTGAAAACTAGAGGCATTATTTACTTTTAAGTCACAGAGATTTGTATAGAGTGTTTACTGTGTTTAGAGAAGTTGGCTGTATAAATTCTTCATGTGTTGATGACTGGGTATATTAAATATGTTCTAATAACTAGTATTCTGCCCCTGTGGCTTTTGCTTCTTAAACGGAAAGGTAATACACCCCATCATCTGGTTGTTTACATAAGTTGTTAATTTCTGCAAACTTACCTGTCTCTGATGTAATGTTTTAGTATCAGAATGTGTGATTGTGAAGTAGGGCGTGTGAATACAGGCTGATACAACTGCATAAGAGATGGCAGCAAGTGGTCAGAGATGTATTGCTCCTGCATGCACTTTCCAAGAGGGACATGGACTTTCTTTGAAATAGGTAACTTTGGTGAGGATTTCAGATTTGCTTTGATTCCAGCAGCACATGGGTACTACACTGGCAATTTATGACTGCCTGGATTGTTAGTCATAGAAAGTAAGAAATGCTTGGCAAAGTTTATAGAACAATATCCTTTTGAAGAACTTGAAACAAGCTAAAATGCACCAATAGCTTTTGCTTCTGATTTTTTTTTCATCTCTACCTCCCCCTCCAATCCCTTTCTAGATGGCTCCTAGCTATGCTGGTGTCTACACTGTGTAGCATTGTCATCTGGTGGATTGTATGTGGCTCCCTTCTGCCCAGCCTGCTATTCTGTCTAGATGGTTTAAGAACATAGTAACCATCAGGACCCCCTGAGAGAGAGCCACTGTGTAAGTGTCCCATTCCATTTCTCTACAACAGCTCACACTTTCTATCCAGTGTGTCTCATAAATGCATGTTTTCATGTCATGTTTCTTACTGGCTTTGTTGCAAGAGTGAATTTCACTGCTCTGGCTTTGTTATATTCTTGTGTCTATTATTTGGAATAACTGAGTGGTTTTTATGGCTGGCTTGCAATATACAAAGGCAAAGGCTTTTATAATTAGAATGATTTTTAGTTTTGAAGCTTTTCTTCTCTGCAGATAAGCAAAAGTACATAAGCAAAATTATCTGTAAGAAAGAAAAAGTACTGCTTTAAAGTATCCTGTCCTTTGCATATTGCAGATGCAGATGTTAGCTTCAGTTCTACTTCGAAGTTCATGAACTTGGAAAGTAGGCTAGTTTCCCAACTCATGATTTTATATCATGAAATGCCAAGAACTAGAATTTGGCAGAAATGTCAGTAGGTCTTTGGTTCTACAAAGAGATCAAATATTATATGCCATGGCATAAAACATGACTACTAAGTTTTGACATAAAAGAAGATGGGGCAGGTTGCAGTGTTAGGTCAAGGCTCACTTGTTTACCCAGCCAGTCTGGTTTCATCGTCTTTTGTTCACAATTATGTTTGTTAGAACTTGAGGAGACTACTTACATTCCTTTATTCTGTTACTTGCATTCATCAGCTGAGAAAACCACAGCATCTCAATAGCATCAGCTGTACTCAGTTCCTTGAGTACAGTTTTCACTCTTTCTTCACTCCACTTTATCAGAGTAGCTGCAATGATTTCCGTGCCTTGCTTCTACTTAAAAGGTGCAATGTTTTCATCAAACGGCAACTTACATCTTTTGGTCAAACAAAAATTCCAACAGCACCCAGAACTACCAGGAAATGCAAATAAACTTTTTGCTTGCTTCCGAGTCTCCTTGGAGCTTCTCTGTCATTACCACCCTCAAAGTAGAACAGTTACTTTGGGTGAATGCTTGAAACCTTGGTGTTCTCAGATTAAAAAAAAGGTCAAAAAATCTTTTACTAAATAAGAATAGGCATTCTCTCCTGACAGGCATGAGAGTTGAGATTTTCTGTCATCCTTACCTTTGGCCTTGCAACTTTTTGTTTGCACTTTTTAAAAAGCATGAAACTCTTTCTGCTAACCTAAGTGACTGAATAACTATAGAATGAGAGCTGGGAGACTTTGGACAGGTTAGTTATTCAGTCAGCCTTCACTGATTTCATCTCAATCTGTTCATTTTGAGAAAGAAAAAGATGAAGAAATAAATATCACTTCAGCTTATTTTTTTCCCCTAACGGTGTCAAATAACATACTTGAGACACATTATTCCAAATAACATGAGAGACATGTTTTCAAAGTTCTGTACTGAATGAAGCACTGTTTCTTTTCTCAGTGGTCTCTGGAAGTCAGACCTCAGATTTCTGAACACATAAAGCTAAACTTAAAACACAGGTTAAAGACGTGAAGCAATCTGTGCTTTGTTTTGCTGTACTGTGCTCTAAGATCAATTTCAGTCAACTATCATCCTTTCTTTCCCTTTCTGTGTCTGTGCTCTGTCTAAAAACTAGAAACACTTTTTCCTTGCTAGAGGAAAAAGACTGTTTGATGTTGGTATGTGTGATGCAAACCATTTGGTTATTCCCATTTGCTGTGAATTTCCAGTTACTGGTGCTGCAGCTTGATTTTCAGAACTAACAATCATATAATGTTGATTTAAGTATAGGGAGAGAAAACACTTGGGCTTTTCTTAAAAGCTTGCCTAACATTCTCTCCATTCTGCAACTAATGTCTCTTGTGTTTTAAGAGATCAAATTATCAGTCAGGATCATGGATCAATCTGGGCTAGCCTGGCAGTTGTGTTGGCTGGAGCCCTGTATGCTGAAGAGTTATCAGTCACTTGTTGCCTATCAATGACTTGGAAGAGTAGTAGAGGTCTCGTGTCTATTTTCTTAAAAATCATGACGTGATGAAGGAGAAAGCAGTACTGCACTTGACAGACCTTGTAAGATGGGTTGCCCAGACTGGTTGGCAAGACTAAAACACCTTTTGCAGACAGAGAAGATATGCATCTGTGTAACCTCTCTTTTATTCATGCCTGCTTAGGATATTGCAATCACGTATCAAAAAAAAATTGTTGTGTGGATTTATTTCTGTCCAGTGTGCACACTGCTTGCAATTCAAGTTTTGTAGATTTTGTCTTGGGTTGTGGAGTTTGGGTTTCTGTATCCTGGTGGTGTGCCTATGTTCCACCCTTGCACTGAGTTAAATGATGAGAAAACATTATGAGTTATTTAAAAGTTGCTGCTACTGACCCAAACACTGTTCCTTTTAAACAGGTTTTTACTTGTTTAAAGACCAAGATATTCACTTGAGTAAGAAAGCAGTGCATAAACTAGGCTGCTATTTGTGGTGTGTATTTAGGATCAGAGCTACCAAATTACGTTTCCATTACAGATGAACTGGAGATGAAAAATTCTTACAGTGTAAATGTATGTTTAATAGTGTGACTGTAGCCTGCGGGTTTGGGTTTTTTTTGTTTTGGGTTGGGTTGGGTTGGTTTTTTGTGGTTGGTTGGTTGCTTGGTTTTGTGGGGCTTTTTAATTGTTGTTGGTTGGTTGGTTGGTAATTTTTATCATACCCCATTGAGTTAGAAAACCTTTGTGTACATCAGATGGCTTTGCTGGTGTTTCTGGAAGTTTATGACATAGTAATTTTTTTTGAGCAGCTACAGGAGTAAGGTAGGTGTCCTGAGATCTTACACTTCTCTAATATAGTTTGGGACATTTTTTTCATGCTGACATTTTGGCAGGATTTCCCCTACCACAGCTTCATCTCACATCCATTATAAAACCCATCTATTGAACCTGGTGTCAAGTGAGGCTGTTAGTCTAATTGTGCTAAACCAAAATTCCGTACATTAGTTTCTTCTCTCACCTTTAACATATATGCAGTAGCATTCTAATTAAAGCTGTGATAGCACTGCTGCTGCTCCTCAGTTGACACTTGTCAGGCTAGAAGACAGCTCTGGGTGTTTATTTGCAACAACATGTCAGACAGTGGTCTAAATGGAACCTTGTCTCTTTTCCTTAAGGTGCTATCAGCCTTGGAAGGCTAGAATTCTAGTCTAATTTAAAAATGTCTGTGTGATAATTTAGCAAATGTTTTGTTCACAGTGATTTCAATCATTCTTTACTGTAGAGCAGCCCAGTGAAATTGTATATATCTGAGACGTAAAAATGACATATCAACTGAAAAATTCTACCCTGCTCACAGCTGGCTCTGAGCTGATCCTATAAGGCATCTTGTTACCTCCCTTTGGCAAATGCAGCAAACTTACAAGAATGTTTTCATAGTTGTTTTGGTTTCATGATGACTATTTTTATTATAAGACACATTTCCATCCAGAGCTTCTTTTATTTTCTTTCTTGTTTTGAACAGGTAAGATGAAATTCTCTGGGAAGTAAGGGCTACCTTATGATGTGTTGACAAGACGAATGTTTTAGTGTTTGTGCAAAATGCTATCTTGATAATTCATAGAGAATTCTATGAATTATAGAATCACAGAATGGATAATTTTGACATAGACCACAGTGGGTCATCTTATCCAACTTCCCTGCTCACACAGAGCCATCCCAGAGCACAACAGGATTGCATCCAAATGGTTCTTGAATCTCCAGTGAAGGCAACTTCGCAACCTCTCTGGACAATCTGTTCCAGTGCTCAGTCACCTGCACAGTAAGGAAGTTTGGGTGTTAAGTTCAGAAGTTCTTCACATTTAGGTGGAACTTCCTGTGCATCACTTTGTGCCCTATTTGTCCTATTGCTCAGCACCACTGAGCAGAGCCTGGCCCTTGACACCTTCCCTTCAGATACTGGCAGGCATTGATGAGATCCTATCTTCTGGAGGCTGAACAGGCCCAGCTCCATCAGCTTTTCCTCATACGAGAGATGTCCAGTCCCCTCATCATCTTCATATCCTTCCACTGGTCTCTCTCCAGGAGCCCCATGTCCCTCTTGTCCTGAGGAGCCCAGAACTGGACACAGCACTCCAGATGTGCCTCACCTGGGCCGAGTAAAGGGGCNCTCCAGTGAAGGCAACTTCGCAACCTCTCTGGACAATCTGTTCCAGTGCTCAGTCACCTGCACAGTAAGGAAGTTTGGGTGTTAAGTTCAGAAGTTCTTCACATTTAGGTGGAACTTCCTGTGCATCACTTTGTGCCCTATTTGTCCTATTGCTCAGCACCACTGAGCAGAGCCTGGCCCTTGACACCTTCCCTTCAGATACTGGCAGGCATTGATGAGATCCTATCTTCTGGAGGCTGAACAGGCCCAGCTCCATCAGCTTTTCCTCATACGAGAGATGTCCAGTCCCCTCATCATCTTCATATCCTTCCACTGGTCTCTCTCCAGGAGCCCCATGTCCCTCTTGTCCTGAGGAGCCCAGAACTGGACACAGCACTCCAGATGTGCCTCACCTGGGCCGAGTAAAGGGGCAGGATCACCTCCCCTGACTTGCTGGCAATGCTCTTCCTGATGGTCCCCAGAAGACCATGGCCTTTTTGGCCACAAGGACACACTGCTGGCTCATATTTCAGTTCATATTAGATAAGTATATGGGTTTAAGCCATGTACATTGACTAGTTTTCTGAACTTCTGGTACCTAGAAAAAATGGGTATTTATGAGATAAAGATTACAAAAATTGCATTCCAATAACTTCTGCTTTCTTTTATATCTACACTGCATGCATTTTATGCAGAAAGACACCAAATGTATGTATTTAAGGAGAAAATAGGATTTTTCCTTATTTCTAGCTGCATGTGCTGCCTTGGAAGGCTGACTGCAAACAGAGACTGGACAGAGCTAGAGAATAAAGTAGGTACTTGTTGAAAGGCCTCCAGGATCCACCTTAGGCAGGACAGGAGCCTGACTGAGGCTGCACCTGAGGGTCACAACATGTGAATGGTCGCAAAAAGGCTCACCAGTCACAAGGTCATACATTTTTGTAAGTTTTGATCCATTTGCATATTGGGGTTTAATTGGCAAACTACAACTTCAGGTGGTGAGGTTTCATCCTTCTTGTTCCTCCCTTCAGTCTACCATTGTTTATACTTCTGGGTCTGAAAGTTGTCCTTGGTTCTCAGCAGGAAAGTATTTGTTTTGTCTACCAGCTCTGTGAAGAGAGCTTACTAGTACTAGTCTGAGGCTCAGAACTACAACCCTAAGCAACACAGGATCTAAACCACATGAAAGCTAAAACCTAAGGCATCACATGAGCACCAGTAAACCAGTATGTGCCATGATTTGTTCATGTTTATATTTCAGTGACTAAATGTTATGAAGTTAAGCAGACTTTGTGCTTTTCTGTTCATTCCTACAAGTTTCGGTCAGCACAGATGAAAAGTATAATGCAAGTCTAATTTCACCACTGCTGTAATTTTTAGTGTTTGGTTTAAAGTGTGGTAGACTGAATTTGTTCATTCTGTATGACAGCTGTTGCACTGAAAAAAGGATTTTAATATTTTAACAAACAATATCTTTGTTAAAACTGTTTTACAATTATAGTAGAAACTATAGCGTAAGGTTTTAAATGTTTTCACCTTGGGCATGCAGGGAAAACATTTTCATTAGAAGAATTTGTTCTCTCTAAAGAAGTGTGATATCAGGTTGAAAGTATCTGAGGGTGGTTTTTCCTGCCTCCTGTAAAAGCAATTCTTTCAACTTTGAATGTCCTGCATTTACAGTAGAATTCGCATTGCATTTTTGTAGTACTTGTCAGTGAAACCTTGTATCTTACCTCAGAGCAACTGGCTGTTTTGTTTGAACATTTGCAAATCAAGTGACAGTATTTTTCAAGGCTGAATTATTAAGAGAGATTTTTATCAAGCAGAAGTTTAAAATACTTGAAATTTGTGGCTATGTACTCATTTGTTTGCTAATCAAGAAATGTATAGTAAAAATAACATTGCTGATCGCTTTTACTGCATAAAGAATATATTTTAGATTAAATTGTGTTATCTCAAATGCATGTTCTAATTCTGAAATCAAACCCATATAAAACAATGAAAACGTTGGAGGTCTTTTCCATTTCTGTTTTTGGTGAGTATGTTACATGAATATATAAATGTATATTTTCTCCCCCTATATTCATCTTCACTTTTGCTCCAAAAGTTAGCATTCAGTATTCAGATACAGGATTCTGTGAGTTTCTTCACAGTATTAACTGATCAGACTGTAACTTACACAATTTAATGAAGGTTTTGATTTCTAGTTTAACGTAATCTGTTCATACAACTGGACTCAGTGAAGCCACTGAATATTACAGTCTAATAATAGCGTGAGAATAAGGAGTAATAGCCAAGTTACTCTTAGGTCAGAATCTCTAAAATGATGCATACTTTCATAGCTGGGACCTTGCACAGACAGAATAGAAAATAGATGTATAAAATGAAGCACTAAATAGATATCCACGGACTTAATTGACCAGTTGTCACTTTCTCCATAGTACCATAATTTCACTACAGTTATATAGGAAAAGATGTCATTTTCTTGTGAACCAGTTGTCTAGTGGATAAAAATATTTGTTTGCATTCACAATTTGGAATTCTTTTTTAACGTAAACAACACTAGGATTTATCTGCCTGTTTAAGAAATAGTTAATATAATTCACTAGATTCTTTCAGAGAAGCATTTCAGCACAACCAGCATACAGCATATTTGAGCACAACTCAGTAAAACTGAAGTTTGAGTATTTCAAACTCAGTAATTCCCTCTAACAGCAAAATGCTAATATTTGCAATGACTTTCCTATTTGAAGGGAATATCTCCTGGTTAATTGAAGGAGATTTAGGCTTACATCTTCACAAATTGAATTACTTGGGGTTTATTCTGGACTTAGTCTATGTATTTCATGTCAGTCTGGAAAATAATGAAAATAATGTTGTTTTTGTTGCATACTTGGGGGGTGGGTTTTAGGACTTTTGTTGGGTTTTTTTGTTTTTTTGGTTTTGGTTTTTGGTGGAGTTTTCGTTTGGTTGGTTTTGGGGTTTGTTTGTTTGTTTGTTCATTTTTTAATTTGTAGCATAATTTAAAATGCAGTTTTGGATATTTTTGTCTTCCAAAATTCTAACAGAAAATTCAAAACTATTAATTTGATCAATTCCTTGAAAGCGAAACAAGGCCAACAAAACCAACCAGCAAAGCAAGCCGCTATGCTCCTAATAAAAATAACTTGCATTACCCTAATTGTAAAAGGGATGTTAGGAAAGAGAAGGACGTGTTTCAGGTGGAAGAGTTTGCTTTGCCTAAGGATTTGTGAGAAGCCAGCTGATACTTGTTAGCTCTATTGCAACTGTAACACCCTCTTTCCAGTGTTTTTAGAAACTTTCCAATTATATAATCTTTCTTTTTTCCTACTCTTTACAGAGTAACTCTGCAGTCCAGTGTTCAGAAAAATAAAACCTCTGTACCTTGCATTTCTGACAGTACAGACATTACTAAAAGAACTACCAGGTCTGCTGCAAGAAAAAACACTTTAAAAAGGTGAGAGTTACCCTCTTTACAGATGCTGTAACCGTTTTCTAGGCAAATACTTTTGAGCTGTTTTATCCACTGCTGGCAGGAGCTTTGCTATAGTTCAGCTCCTTCTCATAGCAATGGAAAGTGAGAAACAATTACATGGGTTTTGTCATGTACTGAGAATATCTGGAACCTTACATCTTAGGTAATTTATTTATGTGGCTCAGTCTTCCAAGTTTGAGAATTTTATTTAGTAAATTGTGAGAACTTCTGAAGACAAGGGATTTTGGTAACATGAAACCCCTCTGCCTGGAGTAAGAGATGGATAAATACCTCCCAGCATTAAGTCAATTCTAGTCAGTGCATGAAGTCAAAACTAGCAAAAATTCAGTGGACAACTGAAGTGCAGTTGTTGTGGAAAGGTGAAATGTATAAAATACATGTGTATACTGGTATGAGGGGGGGTTTTAACTGAAAATATGGCTGATAATCTGAACTAAACCTGTTTGGTAAAGCTTAATGAAATTCTAAATTCTAATGGATTTATGCAAGACTGAAAGTGCCTTTTGGCCCAGAAGCATATTGCCAGACTACTGCTATGTATCTTTGTGATGCATGTGATCACACCCCTCTGTGGCAACTCTCCAGATCGTTATAAAAGATAAGCCTGAGAGCATAGTTTAAAACAATACCCAAACAATTTCCATTGCTTACAATTTACTGGAATTTGTCTTAAACTCTTAGAGAAAAACTTTCAAATGGGTCTGTCAGGTGCTGAAGAGATTTTGAATGGAAAGATTAAAAGATGGCACATAACTACTTCCTACGTTATGTGGCTTTATTTATAAATATAATTGAAAATTTAATTTGTTTTGCAGCTTTTTCCTCACAGAGCTCTTCTTTCTCTTTCTTCATCTTGCTATCTTGAAGGAAATGAAGTTATGAAAAATTTTCTCTGTTAGTCAGTGGAAAGAGTGGACTGCAGTAAATTCTATTCAGAGAACTTTTGGTTGTGACTGTTTTGCTTCATTGAACAACATACTAAAAAATAGTATCTTTTTCCCAAATTAGTTATTTTACTAAAAATCAGTAGTATTTTTCCAGGTTTTCCTTTTAATGGGTTGGATTTTTTTCCATTCTGCCTAATTTTCACCATGTCAGTTTTGGTCCAAACAGAATTGATGGGATTCTGCCTGCTGCTTTAATTCTTCATGCTTCTCCTTGTTTGAACCTAACCTGCTTGCAACATTTTGTAGCTGCATTCATGCATGTGTAATCTGAAGAGAGATTTTCAGTTCCTGGAAAGCACTTCTCCAAGCTGACCTTTGTTTTGTGTGATACGTGAATAGCTGTCCTTAGGAGAAGACAGCACAGAGTTCACAGAAGATTTCATTAATTTTGTAAGAAGTCCTTTAGGTATATTGCCAGACCTATGATTCTGAAGGCCAAGGAACAGGTCAATCTCAAAATTACTCGATTCATAAATTACTTCCTTCATCTATTAATGGACTTTCTAAAACTTACAGCACAAATGCTTCACATTTCATTTCTTCTAACTTTGGAGGTCTAAGAAGTTCAGTTACTTTTGTATTTCCATCCAATAATCTTGTTCTGTCAGTTATGGGTCTCTTAATTGTTTTATAATCTGAGAGGGCTAATTAGGTGCTGGTCCCTCTGAAGGGTCTTTTGGTATCATCATATCATTTAATGGATTTAGAATGCAGTATCTTGTTGTTAGTCTTGTAGGTGTCCTTTTATTTTTCCTGTAGCATTTGAAAAAGTATGAGTCTTTTTTTAAGCACGCTTTTTCATTTAAGTTTAATTTCTTGAAGTATGAGCAGTTTGCATTACCTCATAGTGCTCAGATTCATTGAACTTAATCCAGAAAAAGTGGATTGCAGGGTAGAGAATAATTATTTCTACAATATTGACATCCTGCCCTAACCAACATCAGTCTTTGTCAAGACTTTGTTTACTTCACTGAATTTCTGACATTACTGTGTATCCTTATTCTTTCATTTTCTTTCTGATACATTCCAGTGGAAATATCTTTCACCATTTTTACATCAATCTCATTTGCTGCTTTATGTCACTTTAGTCAGTTCTTTCTGTATGTGAATCACACTTGTGACCTATCCTAATGCAGTATAATATGCAGAGGTAAGGAATTCATTTGCCATTTCATCTTTCGGCTAAAACAGCTATTTACAGCTAAAACAGTATTCTGGCATTTTAAAGAGAACACAGGGAATTTCAGTCCTATCTATAACACACTGCATTTCCTTTGTGGAACATCTTTAGACGTCAGCTGCCTTCTGTGAAAGAAAGTACTGATGGACATAACACATATCTTGTGATTGAAGAATACTGGTTTTGAATTGCAGGAAATCACACTGCTAGCCCGTAACCCAGTATTTGTCTGTGGATGCCCTTATTTCTCCAGTTAAGACATCTTCCTTCTAAATTTGTCAGTTACCAAGAAGTTCATGTCTGTATTTTAACAAGCTGCATCCTTCACATCCAAACCAAGTCATAATAAGACACAAGTTAAATGGTCTTTTCCATGTTGCCACACAGAACAGATTTTAAATTAAATTTATAGTAAGTAGTTGACTAGAAATGAAATCGTAAGTGGTAAAGGCATTTTGCTGGGTAGAAGTGCTTAAGGGAAGCAGGTAAAGTTATTACAAAAATTATAATGGGGAGTATGGGGTAAAAAGTATGAAAACTGTATAGAGGAATATCACAAAATATAAAAAGAGGGAATACACTTCAAAAATCTCATATGCCTTTGCTTTGCCAGGTATTACAAAGCCGCCTTCTACCCCCTTGTTCAAATACTGAAAACTACCTGCACCATTTCAGAGCTTTTCTATATGTAATCTAAACCTAGTTTAAAACAAATATTAATATTTCTGTCCTATTCTTCCTACTTTTCCTACAGTCTGATACCTCAGAGGGAGAAAAAGAAAAAGAATGCTTTACACAAATGCACTTAATGAAATTATGGTACTTTGAATCCCCTTATGCATTTCTGTATGGAACAGAATTTTCTTCATATTGTCTGTGATCAGACCAGTCTGTGCATTCTTGACAATCAGTATTGCTGTGTTATTACATGAAGTGACTTTTACTTTTCATTTCTTTCTTTGAAGTATTATTTGCTCATTTTGCCTTGCCAGAAATGCTTGCTTGAAATACATACTGAGTAATCATTAACTTTTTCCCTCAAATATGTTTTATTTCAACAGCCAATCCATGACAAAGACTAGAACAGTATTGCGCTGAATTTCGAATAAGGCACCAGTGTTGAAGAGGATATTCAGGAGTGAAGGGGATATAGAGGGGACTTGATGCAATTCAAGGAAGATCACTTTTCAGCAAAAAATGAAATAGAACAATCTCTTTCTTACTTGTAGAATAAAATGAACTGTCAACATGTTTGGTAGACCTTTTTCTACCGTGCTAACACTTTCTCAAAACCAACAAAATCTACATACATTCAGACTCAGGTGTAAATATTTAAGCTCTCTATTATAAAGAGGGCTTGCTAATATGTATGATGCATGTGATGAATTGTGATGGCAATCACTTAGCTGCTGACCACCAGATGGTGGGGGCTTTTAAGTATATAAATCTGTATTGTCCATTCAGACTGGGCTTAAGTCTTCACTTGAGTCTGAGAATCGGCCACAAAAGCTTTTTTTTCTAATAGTATTGGTACTCTCCTGTGTTGATTGGCTGTTCTTTCTTACTTTGTATGAAGTTTTTTATGAAGCTGCATTATTGAGTACACAATGTAACTATTGTCCACCAAAGAGTGCTTTATTGTTATAGGTTGTGTGGTTTATGTACGAAAAACTAATTGTAAGTGATTAACTTGTTTGTAATAGTGACAGCTTTTTAGTTGTTCACAACCAATTGCTCTTTGAACTAGTTATAACTGCTTTAAATCTGGTATGACTTTAAACGGGAGGAAAACCACTACCATTTAAAGCAGTGCTGTCATATTGAAATGTCATTACTGTTTCATCACTGAAACATTACTGTTTATTTTCCTATCAAGTCGTTTAGGTGAAACTTTAAAATACCATATATGAAAGGTAAGAATTCCCCCCAGATTTCATTGGTACACTTGGTAACATGTGGACAGTACTGGTGTTTAGCTTTGGGACATTTAATGAGTGCAGCACACAAAAAAAGGAAAATAAGGCTGTCATACAACTGAGGTAGTGGAATTCAGGGGCAGGTAAAAATTTTGACACCTAAAACTTCAAGAATTACAATTTACCTGTGTTAAAAAAGTGTAATTTTTAGAGGAATCTGTCTGAGACTGAAATGTTCATCCTCTACAGGACTACAGTGGGTTTTTTCCTACTACTTTTCACATTAAGACATTTCAAAACTGATATACCCTTGTCCATCAGCTGATGGTTATAGCTGCATAGCCCTCAGATGAGGGCAGTTACCACATAGCCTTAACTATGAATCAGTTATCTGTTGATTTAGTGACTCTTACATTATAAAGTCAAAGAAATGGAGAAATCTGAAATGTTAGTAATGGAATAACTGAAGTTTTTAAAGATGCAGATTACCTCTGTGAAAGAGGGAAATTTATTTCAATGAATGTAAATACCTAGTGACTAGTTTCAATCTGTATCCTTTTAAATGGAAACTAAGCCTTCTATTAGGCTTTTGAATGCCAGTATGAATATTACACAGTGGTTTGAAAACGTTTTCTAACAAAAGAATCATGCATTGGAGAGGAAACAGGATGTGAAGTGTAAGTAAGCTTACAGGTTACAAGTAAGCTTACTTAGATAGTCAAAATCTGGAACTATGAATACAAATTAAAAAGGTTTAATGCAAAATAAAGGACCGCTGAAGGCTCAGACTGAAAATATTTTGTTTTCTTCTTAAACATCCCTTTTCACCCCCTTTTCTTCTAGATAATAAGCATTTAAAAGAGGACTGATCTCATCTTAATAAGACAATTACAGTTTCATGGGGTTTGAATGTGGTTGGTTTGCTTGTTTTGTGGGAGGTTATTTGGATTTTTTGGGATTGTTTCAGTTCAGGGGTTTTTGGGTTTGGTTAGGGTTTTTTAGTGGCGGGTTTTTAGCAAGCCATTTGTGCAAAAGCTTAAGTACAGGTAACCACAACAGTAAGTCTGTTGTACAAATATGAATCTATGTTTATTTTTGAACAAAATTCTCATCTTGGAAAACAAAAGGGATGCAAATAGTGAAGTGAGAATCAGAATAAAGATTTAGTAATATTTACTGTGTTTGGCTTAGCTGAGAGAAGGGCAGAGCTGCTTCTTTTAGCATCTTTTGTTTAAGCTAAAAATAATTGGTCTCTTTCTCACCCCTTACAAATTTCAAATCAGAATTTGCCTCATTTAAAGCCACCAGCAGAGTCATTAGCACTTCTAGGTTCATCAGAAGTAAATTTGCATAATGCAAGTGCACAAATAATAGCAAGTCTAGCTAAACCAAAACTGCATGTTTGGCATCAGTGTTTCAGGATAGCCCATCCACCATCCAGTATCTTAGTGAAAAACACATAAATATCAAAGGGGTTTTATATCTGAACTTTCCAAATAGCCTTATATGGAAAATTAACTCATTACCTCATTGTGCCCCATCTGATTGTACTGCTTAGTTTGTTATGAATTTTTATTACTTTTTCTAACATTTTTAATATACCATACCAAAGGTGTCTTAGGTACAAGAACAAAGAGTGGGTATGGATGAGGAAGTCCTTGGTTTCTAAATTTTTTCTGAATTGTGAAGTATTACTTGCCAAAATGGATTGTGTTGTGGCAGCTGCATCACCTTTCTATATAACAGAGAAGCTGAATGAGGTTATTTCTGCTGCCATCAGTTAGGAGATTCTGCTTAGAAATTCTTTCCTCTTTCAAATATGTGACAGGTGGATTCTTCCTCAATCTCTTAACTCAAAAGATACTACATGCTTAAAAGCTGTAATATGCTGGGTGAAATTGCTACTTTCCATTACAGCATTAAAAAACCCTCAGACATTAACCTAGACCTTGTCTTTTTGCCCCAGTATGACAGTAGAGGAAGCACTGCTAATTTAAAAGAGTATGAGATTGCAGGAAAAAAACCAAAACATAAATGTGATGCTCACCAGTTTGTTGCACTGCAGTTTTTATATTAATTGTTTGCAGACTGTCACACAAACTCACGTACAGGCTATCAAGGTCTAAAGCTTCATGACTAATCAGTACTGTTCATCTTGATTATATTTAAACTGTATATTTTTAATATTTTTTTAACTTGGATTGACAGAATGAAAGTATTTTCAAGATAATGCTTCATATTATCTTGTAATATTAATTAGTTCAATATGCATTTGTGTGTCATTTGAAAATACTGCAGATTGCATTTGCTTTTATACAAAATACTGAATAGTGAAAAGTGTAAACATGAATTGTGTAAAATTAAAAGTAATCAGAAGGGGTTTTTTCTGTTTTATTTCCAGTATGATCACAAAATCATCATAGCCATACCAGACTGAATAAGTACACTGAAAAAACCACAACACACTCAGCTGCCTGAAAACCTTTAATTAAAGCACAGATTCTTAGAAGACATTTTTAAAATTTCAAAAATAGATACTTTCTGGCTCTACATTTCTGGGAACTCACACTGGAAAACAGTACCTTGTATTTGAATTGTTGGGGTACACAGTGATAAAAGCACAATAAGACAGATCACTGGGGTTTTAGTTATTATTTCTCTTTCCTCTATGATTATATAGTATTAATTTTTAGAAACAGGCGTTATCTTAAATACTATATACTTTGATACTTACCATGACAGTGAAGATTTCCCAAAAGAATTATATTTTTAGGAACACTGATTTTTGCACAAGGACTGGTGATGGCCTAGCTAAGTCTTTTAAAAAA
Source organism: Hylia prasina (assembly GCA_013397195.1). Classification (NCBI taxonomy): domain Eukaryota; kingdom Metazoa; phylum Chordata; class Aves; order Passeriformes; family Sylviidae; genus Hylia; species Hylia prasina. The sequence goes on from VYXD01013948.1 coordinate 125,959, forward strand.
AGTATCCAACAGCAGAAAATAGTGACCAACATAAACAGTTTGTATCACCTTTACCTTACCTATATTAGAAAATGAAGAATTTGCACCACAAAGAGAGCAGAGCCTGTTTGACAAGCAAATAAATGTCTGCTTGCCTCAAAGATAAGAATTTTCTAGTTGGAAAATCTATGTTGTTCTGTTGTAAAGTCATCCTTTCCAAACTTACATGAATGTTTAAGCACCTTTTCCTAACAAACAAGCTGCTTGATGAAGAGTGAATGATGGGGTTTGCCTGGGAGAACACAAATTTATGCAGGTGATGCCCACAGGAAAACACAGTTAAGCCCTATCACATCATTAGCAGTTTTAGGAGTACTGGCACTGGGCAGGGGAGGGCAGAGGACTAAAAGAATCCCACAGAGAAAAATGGAACAGTGGCCCAAGACAATTCCATTGAGAAGTTAATGCACTGCAAGAATAATCTGGTCACAGTAGTTTCTTAGTAACTTCAGTTTGGGTCTTTTAGCCTCCTTTGCATTGCAGTTTCTACATTGCTTATGTAAGAGTAAAAAAAAAACCAACAAACCATGCTATAGCAAAAAGGATGTGCTGTTAGACATGAAATCTGAGTCTGGTTTTAGAGAGAAACTATGCTTTAAACCTACCTCACCAAGGGTTTGTTAAAGGAGATGTTTTTGCACTTCTCATTTTAGAATTTGTTTCATATGGATAATGAATGACTAATAAGTCCTAAATATGGAATAAGCCCAAGAGAACATACACAAAGGTGATGTGCTTTTGAAGCTCAGGGACCAGAGCAGTTGCAAAGATGACTTTATCTCAACTCAAAAGGAACATGGGGTGGCCTGTGTTTTGGATAAATGGCTATCAAAGTTTGAATGCATCAAACAATACTTCTTGAGTAAGAATGAAGACCACTCCAGTGTGGGGAGAATGAATACACAGAGTGTAAAAGCCAGACAACTGCCGTTAAGAATTTCAAAGAGAGCAATGGGCTTCAACTGACCAACCCTCCTATTCCTTCTTGACACCTGAGGATGTATTTCATAGGGACCGGTAAAGGGAGTCACACTGGCACTGTGAATAATCCGTGTACTGCAATTGCTATATTAAAAGTAATACTGTGGGTTTGTGTTTTCAGTATACTTTGAATTGCTCTCTAAACCAGAAGTGCCATGTGACATGAACCATCTTGAAGTAAGTAAATGTGGTATTAAACATGACACCCTCTATCCATGGAGTATTTCCAAGAGCCTTCAAGTGTTGGACTGTCACAACGCAGGTGGAAGAAGGCACCTAGAAAGTCTGTCCTTCAAACAGCTTAATTCCTGGTCCATGTCCTCCCTCTCAAAGTCTGTCCTAGTTCTCAAGGCTGATAAAGAGTCCACACAGGCCAAGCAGCCACTGATGGTTTTGATCCCTCAACTTGATGTGCAGCCCTGCTGCATACGGGCACGGTAGCAGATGAAAAGCTCTTCTGTCTCACCAGCACTTCCAACTCCCAGCTGTTCTAACCATGCCAGTTGCTGCAGCTCAGTTACAGAACTAACAGGATAAAGGGGCAGGATAAAGTCCTTGCACCCTGACAGCACAATGGGAAGAGACCCTTGGCATCAGTAATTAGCAATGCAAGAAAATCCAAAGTGAGAGTGATGCCAATAGCAGGAAGGTAAATGAAACATCACTTCTTACCCTTGTGAGCTTGTTTTTGCCTGTCAGTGCTTTGATGCCATTCTTTTTAAGATGGCAGAATAATTCTATTGATTTCTCCACAGTGGAATGGCTCAACCTCTTCATTATCCCTCTTTCAAACACGGCTTTTCTCTAGACCTCCTTGTATTTCTTCCTGAGTTCATGTTCTGCTGTTACTAGATTGATTTTTCAGCATTCTTCCCAAAATGGCGTGCTCACTGGACTGAATCTCTAGTCAGTATTTACAACACATGATATTTGTCCTGCTTTCATACTTCTAGGTGCTTTTTGTCCATCTCTATACCATCATCATACCTATTTTAAAGTGAACTATTGTTTAATGTTGATTTTTTTTGTCCTAGCTCTTCCTCCCACTGATCAGTCCTTTGCAGCCTCTGGTCTTCTTTCACCCTGGTGACAGCTTCAGTGAATTTGAAAAGATTTCTAGGTTTTACTTTTCCCACAATAGCTTCTAGAAGTCTTTGCTAGAGTTAGAAAAATTCTGAAAAGCAGCACTCAGTCCATAAGCAACAGAAATATAACCAAACAACTAACAAATATAGAATTCCTGGATCAGAGTATGTCAGCTTATTATAGCCTTGCTGTTATTTTTATGTTTTGGCAGAGCTATCCTGCTGATTCAATTACAGTATGCAAAATTCAGTATCTTGCAAACAGTAACTACTGTACAAATCTCAACAGAGGAACTACTATTGCTAAAAGCAAGAAACAGCTTATTGAATCCTGCTAACTAGCAGTAAAACATCTGTAGAGACAACAGAACACAGATTATGAATAGTCATACTAGTTTAGTTACCTAAACTGGGAGATCAGAAACTATTTAGGGCTGGTTCATCTCTGACGGAACAGTCATTAAATGTGATGCAGTATCTAAGGCTGCACTGAAGACAGCTACCTGCAACACTTGTATCACAAATTTAAAAAGGCTTTGTTTTCAGAGAAATAAACTGCTGAAGATATAATATATTTCAAGTTAAATTCTAAGTAACACAGCCAAAGTGTAACAGTTGTTACTTCTTCCAAAGACTGGAGACTGGCCCCTCCAAGCACAAATTGTTCAGTACTTGCTCAGCATATGCTACTCAAACAGAAAAAGCTCTGATTTCATGCCCATTATTCAGTGATTGAAATGTACTTTTTATGCAAAGATAATCATGTTTCACATTCAGTTATTGATCCTGATATTGAGTCAGCATTGCATGACTTCCAACACTGCATGTGTATATATATGTGTGTATACACATACATATATTTGGGCTTTTATATGAATGTTTGTGTATGTTCCTCTGACAGCTCGGGGGGAAAGAAAAGGAAAAAGTAAAAGTAATGTGAAAATTGTTTAATATAAGATTAAGAATAATCTTAATGGCATAAGTGTACTAGAGGTACAGTATTTGGGTTTGGGCCCGAAGCACAAATATACCCTAAGGCCTGTTTTCATACAAAAAAAGTGTAACTAGCTGAAAGCTCATTTCCTGTGAGCTCAAATGCCCAATATTCCTATTTATCAACTCAGAGTTTTTTATTTTGAGTATTTTTATTCCTTCTTTGGTATTCTTATCTTATGCACAGGCATTTCTCTCCTCTTTCTTCTAAAGGCACTTTCATATTAATATATATGCTTGCCAATCCTAAACCATAGTACTGCATATGATTCAACTGAATTACATCATATCAACACTATCACATGTAAATGACAGTCATGGAGAGAGGTGAATTCCTTTCTTTGCAAACTTACTGTGACTTACATGAATCAAACTTAAACCTGAAATGTATCAGTTTTTCCTAGGCCACTCACTACATTAATCCAAAGAGCAACTAGTTGTAGTGCATTAAAGAATAACATTACTAAGATCTGCAACACAATTTAATCTCTTAATATGCATGCCATGTTCTACTAGTGTTTGTGTATGTATTTACACCTGCTGCCAACTGCTTTACATGAAGGAGTAAAGCTACACCAGGAGTGACAGCAGCAAATCTATGCTTTACAGATACAGCTATTTTGGTACCTTAAATATGACAGATTACTGAGATTCACAGTTCTGTTATCTCAGCTAGGCAAAGAAATTGCATCACTGTCATCACTTACAATTAATAATTTCTTTTCTATACTTGAATATACCATCAACTAGAAAACTCTTAAGCTATATTCAATATAGCTTAAAAAACTGAAAAATAAAATTGTCACACATAGGTGCTCTAAGAAACTTCTGGTTTAAGCAGTAATCAATTACACTAAATCTCATTCTCACAAAGTTCTGGATTGGATGAGTTGTTTTTAGTTTCAATTGATTGGTTTGCTCTGTTTTTAATTAAACATTCTTGTAATCAACCTTTTTCCATTTTAACCAGGAGTTTAACAATCTGCTGACCAAAAGTGGATTATACAGATACATTTTCACAAGTCCTTTAAAGCATTCCCCAAAGAATCTATTTGTCATTCTGTTTTGAAAGGCAGATCAAAGTTAGAGGAATAAAAAGTAACTTTGCAACAGCACAAAGAAGATTGAAAAATAGAACAATTCTCTCAGCCTTCCCAGAGAACAGTCAGAGCTAAACTGAATGCATCAAAGCAGATTGAGCTCACTAGCACACCATATAGCACACCATAGCAAAGATTTAAATTTTTAGTAGAAAAAGGGAGGGTTAGTTTTAAGTATATGAACACTTTCCTTAGCAAAAAGAGGTCTTAGTAGAAGAGAAAGCTACATTCAAAACATGACAGGAAATAGAAGGCAGCCCTGAAAAGAAGCTCTCCACATCTCTATGCATACACTCACCCTGGAAAGTAAAGATATAAATAAAAATTCAGACACATTCTTCCCTATCCAATGGGAAAATGGGAACAAGAAGGGAAAAACAAGCAAAATATTCCAAGAACCCCACAGACAAAATCACTTCTATTCCACGTTGATTAAATTGCCATTTTTGGTAGAAACAACACCTGTGAAAAGGGCAGCATCAGGTAAACTGCAGTGATTTCAAAAACCTTACTAGTGACTACAAAGTGAAGTAGTAATGCATTATTTCATCCAGTTCAGTTATTCAAAAACCCAGCAGCATGGGTTCCTCTAACACCAGCACTTTGCTTTTGCACATTCTTCCTACTACAAGTCAGATAGTCTCTATGCCACTACAATGAACTTGCAGAACATAAAATCTCATGTTATAGCAAATTGTCACATAAGAAATTTAACGATGTAAAAAAATCCTTTGGGCTGAACTACTCTGCAGGCCATCTGTTTGGAGCATACAGAAAAGTTCTTCTAGGATGACTACATCCTATTTGTGTAAAGCCTTATCAGTGAGAAAAGTCTTTTAAGATTGTGAGTACTCTTAGAGCTTACTCCAAAGCAAAACTTTTTTTTCTTTTAAGTGACATCCACTATTTGCTCTCAAAGAAGACTGCTTAGAAGTGAGGCACAGAACTGTAATATGTGAAGGGTTTATAGTCATCTGCTTTCCCAGTAAACTGAAAGAATGTATTCAAGTTGAGCAGGCATTTGAAGACTCCTATGAGGCTGACAGCTACTTCCAAAATGTCCAGTGTGCATGTCCTCTCATTTCTTTCTGTCATCATCTCTGGCACCATTTTCTTGTTTCTCTCAGATCCCCCAGAATGGCTCTCAGTATCCCCTTGACAGGAAACAATTAGAAAATCTGGCTCAAGTGTGTTAAAGCTGCAATGGAAGTACATTGCACCTCATCCCCAACATCAAAAATTTCTTGGTAAGGCATGAAACATTATAGTTGCTTCTGATAAAATTAAAAGCTTCCTTAATAATATAGTTGTGTCTTTAGATCAAAACTCTTGTTTTACTTAATCTTCAAAGTAATTGCAGACTATATCTTGTTACTGAAGTAGGACTTACAGTTAGGTGTCAATTCAAAGCATCTCTGCTGCCTTGATTTTAAAGATCACTTCCATTTAGGAGGATGTTCACTTTTTTGGTAAGTACAGATTGCTGTTTAGGGTTTGGGATTTTTCCCCCAATTTCTTCCCCTAGACTGCATCCAAATAGCAAAAGCTTCCACCTGTCACTCTGACTTCCTAAAATAATACCTCAAACCCAAACCAATGTGCACTTTTCTTTATTTGCCAAATGAAGAACTGCAACTTGCGACTGCCTGAAATATACACGTCACCCAAAGGAAAGAGCTTCCACATGTACAGTGAAACTAAGTCTCAACTGCAGATCATGTTGTACAGTTTACATTTCTCCATGGTGTCAGGGAGAACTTGATATAATCTCTATATATACATTTTTAAACACTCTTCCCTTTAACTTCACTTGAAGCCTAGTAGGGAAGTACTGTAAGCCTTCCCATAGGTTTCTCAAATGGAGACAGACATTAGAACCTGTGACAGGATCCCAGGCCACCCATATTTCCAGAATCCAACTCTATTAGCAGACAGCTGCAATAATTCCACACCAAACACCCAAGCAACTTTCCAGAAGGAAACAGGCTTCCTTAATCCACACCAGCATAGAACTGGTGTCTTTATAGTTACAAAGTGACTTTGAGATACCATCATTCAGGATGGGTCTTTTAAGCTAAAGCCGGAAAATCCTCAGGGTCATCAGGATTTGGAGCAACAAGCTGCACCTGCAAAGGAAGAAAATAAGTTTTATAAAAATGAAAGCATTTCAAAAGTATCTGACAGCTATGTATACATATTTTACCCTCAAAAGGGATCACTCTTCTGCTCAAATGCTACTACTACTAAATGCTACTTCTACTCAAATTGTACCCATCTCTATCACAAACTTTTATATCAGAATTTATGACTACTATAATTTCTTTTCAATGTGAATGTTTTTATAATGCTGCTTGCAGAGGACCAGAAGGCCACAAGTTCTGCAGCACTCAATGAAGAAAAAAGTAAAGCAGTCTCAAGCAAAATACTGCATATTTTTAGAAGCAGCATCACTATATTTTTACATTCCAGACCTACTGAACATATTGGGTTGCAGTCTTAATCTCTCTGATCTGTTACCATAAAGAACTTATTTGTTCCAGATGAAACAAATGCATCAACACTTCCACATTATTCTGAAAGTCACAGTAAAGCTTCTGTTAGTATGAAGAATGAAGATGCCATTTTCCAGTGCACAAATGCTTTTTTTTTCCAAAGGAAAAAATAAGTGGAAGTTTTTAATAATGGTTATATTGAATACATGAATCATTCTGTAGGATCACAGATTTACTGATCTCTACTGTCAGTAACCAAAGTATTACAGCATCATACTGAATTTTTTCAAAGAGATACAAGCCTTTAGTTATTTTAATTACTTCCCAATTTATACCAAAACTCATTGCATCACTTCCTCTAGTTACCATTAGAGCATATAGTAATCAGACATTTTGAAATGTGTTAAGTGTTGTAAGCCTAAATCATTATTTAATTTCAAGTAATATAACATGGGCCAGGAACTCAATATGCATGACAACATACTATGAGACAGGAATTAGAAACAAGTCTGTCACTATGGAAATCAAAATTCCACACAGAAAGGGACAGGACACACATAAACACCATCAACAACAGGGAAAAAACAAAAACAAAAAACCAAAACCAAATGAACAACAACAAAACCATAAAATCCATTACCACTACTTCTGGTTGAGGTCCTGTCTCTTCAGGTCTTCTGCCACGACCACGACCACCTCGTGCTCCTCTTGATCCACGACCAGGGTATGGAAAACTCCCAAAATTAATATCCAGCTGAGAAGTTATATCATTCACTGGTTTTCTAAAGACATGCGAATCATCTTCCAAGTCTTCTTTTTGCAGCTAAAGAGAAGATCTGATTAAAGCCTTTATGTTTTACAGCTCATACAGTTTTCATATATGAGCTTCCCTCTTCCCAGATACACGTTCACACTTATAATACAGACTAAGCAGCAGATGAACAAAGATAGCATCTGGAGTAGAAGACAGGCCTTAACTTGCACAGAATTTTAACACAGATGAGGCAACTGTAGCTTCCCAGATGCCTGGGATGCTTTGTTGGCTCAGATTCCTGACAAAAAAAGCTTCTGCACCAACTCCATAATACCGAAGAGGTTTGTCAGAAATATAATCTAGGTTTTCAAAGGGACTACAGCATCAAACCTAAGCTACTTGCTCCTACAGTTATCCCCAAATAATGGATAAAAGGCCATACCAAAGGTACTTAATTTATGTATTTATCTACATGCCTGCAGCTATGAGATTACTGTGGTTTTAATTATGTGTTCCTAAAAGCCAGTGCATGTCAGACTATTGCCCAGCATAACTTTAACAGGGACTGTAGTAAGAATAAAGTATATGTTAACTAATCCCTTACAATGATGAATCCCTTATTCAGTGTCTAATTCAGCAATTTCACTTGCCTATGTTACACAGTTCCTGTACCTCCTGTGTCCATTTTAACAATTTTTCTTGATACTAACAGAACAGGAACTTTATGGGTAAAAGGAACAGAAAATTGTATGTATACATCTGTATTCTCTCTTCAGAGTTTGTGGAAGGTATATTCCCCATCCCTACCACTGCCTCTCTCAGAAAAGAAAGAGGGGATAATGGCAACTCTGACCTAAAAAGGCTCACTGAAAAGAATGCAGACTCAATGATCTAGTTATTAAGCAAGTTCTGATGTTAATATTATAACTAGAGAAAAGATGTGTGTTCATAAATGCACATAGACTTCAAGGATCAAAATTCCATTGTGCTAGACTATATGCACATACTTCTGAAAATCTGAAATCTAAGTAAGCTAGAATCTGAAAGAAGCTTCCCCTCTCCCCTCAGAACTAGTAGTTCTCCCTGAAATTTCAATCTGTATAATACCATGGAGTAAAATTGAGCAGGAGTGCATACTGCAGCACCACATGCTCTCCAGGGTTAGTTCTAAGAAACAGGACTCAAAAAAAACACACCCTAAAAAAAGTTCATATTTCCAAGTGCACAATGAGATACATGCAAGTGTATACTGGCAAGTAACCTAAACAGGATCCAAACTGAGGAAGTGTGTAGTAAACCAAGTTCCATAAACCAAGTTTTTCTAGCAGCATTACCAGAGACCTATACAGGTGGCAGCAGCTAAGCCGTAAGGTAGAATAACTTGATATATTACATGTTTGCATAGAAAACAGCAGCGGTGATCTGAGACAAAAAAACTGAACACACAATTTAAAGCCAGTTTTGGGGCAAATGTCATTGCAGTGATAAACCTTAGGTACTGTTTTTTTGCCTATTCAGATTATACTAAAACTAGTAGTAAAAAAATAGAGACAGTTTCCTAACCCTGGTCATAAAGCAGTTTACAGCATTCCTGAGGCAGTGCTTACACTGTCACTGTATTTTGACTTGTGAATCACCACCGCTTTGGAAGGAACAGTGCATTCTGGCTTCCGGATGTTGAATTCAGGCTTTGGTCGATTCCGTTGTTGAAGATTTTTCCATTCATCTAACGTCATTTCTTGAACCACTTCTTCCATTGGCTCTCCTTCAGCAGGTCTAGAAGTTTACATTTTAAAGTAAAAAACATTAGCTTACAACATTCCTGGATAAACAAGAACATTTATCTCCAAAGTAAGGATACTAAAAAAACATTTAGGATGTTTCTCACCAAATTACTGTCAATTTCACTTATACAGTAACTTCACTGATAGTTTTACATTAATGTAATTTATAATATATATGTAGTCTTTGAAATTAGTCATATGAACAAATGCTGTCTGCAGCCTCTTGTATTAGTATTCATCCAGTCTCATCCTGAATTCAAGCACTTAGATTCTAGACAAAATCATTCTGCCTTTTGACCTGGCATATTCTTAGCCCTACAGTTTAATAGTAGATCTACCCCCTAGCAAATGCAGCCACAGTAAAAAGAAAAGCACATATAGAATTTTCAAGACACCCCAATTGCACAGTTTCATTGCCATGACAATATGAGACAAATTCATGTTTCAGTGTAGCTTTCAGTCATCAAAAATGATCCTCATATGATGACCACACCATGGGATCTTCCAGGTAATTATTAACATTTCGTTTGTTAATTTCACAAGATGTTTCCTTGAATTTTTTTGTCAGATGTAGTAACAGACAAGGAGACAGTATCTACCACTTGGTAAAACTGGATTAATCCTAGTCATTTTCATTTGTTGCTAAGTACAATAATGATATGTTCTAGAAAAAAATATGGAATACATCAGAGGCTGCCTTGCATACTTTTGAACTATAAAGACAGACAGTTTTATGTCTGTAAGACACACAGAGATAAGACAAGATACATAAGCAATCTTCTCTTTCACTGATCACTGCTTGAGCACTTTTCAGCCACTTTTCTGCTGCTGATCATGACAGGCCTGCCCAGGACAGCAGCTTTTAGAACACTACAGGTGTACATTTAATGATACCTACAGAAAGCTACTTCCTACTAACCAGCATCACATACAGGGAGCACAGCTTCCTACATCACTATAAGTAACTGCTGCATAAACAGGTCAAATACCATGAGCTACAGGAAAGCCCACTGATTACTCCAAGACACTTGAGAAACCATTTCTCCTTACACAGAGAACTATGCGTTACAATAGCAGTTGGAGTTGACTAAATACTTCCCTAACAATGACTTTTCTGGAAAGCCCCTTCATTAGAACCTGTCTAGTGGGAGAACAATGGATTTGGTTTTCCTCACTGAGTCATAGTTCCATAATCCTACCAAATAATTATAATTCCCCAATGTAAATATACAGTTTATTAGGTGCAAGTTGGAATTTTTTTTATCATGGAAAGATGCAGAGTCAAATGATAATAAGTGACTGTGTGTATTCTGTTTTTAAAATTATACAACCAACCCATTGGAATAGACACCTTTTTTGTGACTGTACATTATCGAACAAGCCATTATGGTCCCTCTTCTTACCTGATTCTGCAGCAAAGCATTCATATTTCTTGCCAGTGACAATAAGACAGTATTTTTCTAAATACACAGCATATGACTGGGAGAAGCAAAACCGTACACTAAGGCAGTCCTTAATTTTAGTTCTAGGATTAACACAGTTTTAAATTCACTTCACAGAAGAATAACAAATAAAGAAGTCCTGTACTACATGCCTGCCTGCTGACATGCCTTTATGCCCTGTTATTTTGAAAATTCCAGCTTTATTAACCAGAAATTCAGGCTAAAAGATTGGTAAGCAGCCTGTAGTTCCACGCTCATTACAATCTGAAACTGTATTAGAAGGACTGTTAGGGAAAAAAATAAATAGTTTACTGAGTTACATAAAATGGATAATGTTGAAAAAAGGAGCCCCTTCTGGAAAAACACCAACAGATACTGTTGCATCTGTAAGAGCACTAAGAACACATAGCACCCAGAACATTTCAATTTGTTGTCCTCAAGAGTAAGAAGCCAGATAACTTTTGATCAATTATCTGAAGCTTCAGTTTTGGGAATAAGTGTTAGAAAAACAAGACTGGTGGTAAACACTCAGAGAAATTAAAGAGAAACATAACTAATAGAAGTGTCTCTATTAAATTGGTTTAATTTTTTCCTAAGCCTACTATCCTACTTTCCTAAGTTACTATCTCAGTAAACTGCGTATCTGAACTTTAGGAAGTCTTTTTTCCTCCTCTCCCATGAGCCTTTCACCACATTACAGAGACAATGTTTCAGTCCTTGGCAAGAGCTGCAGAAAGATACAGAAGTGATAGCAAAAAGTACTGGAGAACACACTATCAATATTTCATTTTGCAAAAGAAAACCAAGAATGTGAGTGGGAGTTTAACAGTGTAAAATAATATTCACTGCATTTTCTGTGGCACAAAGACTGCACAAAAGAAGGGCAACAGTGAAAGTATTCAAGAATACTGAATGGTTGACCATTTAGTGGTATGAAATGCTGGTGACCCAGTGATTTTCAAACAAGCAACCAAAACAACAATCACCAGAAAGTCCCAAGAACAACTAGAAATATTCAACAACTAGAAACTCAGGCAAAAGTATCAGCCACTGAAACACAGAAAGAACCACTAACAAGGCAGAAGCTCTGAAGGAGGGACCCCAACTCCCCAGACTGTGCAGGAGCATTGCAGTCAAGTATCTGTTCATTCTTCAGTAACATACTATGTATGATAAGGAGCTACATAAACAGTTTTGTTTGGAACAGATGTTATTGCTGGTAGGGTAGGAATAATGTCTTCTGCATGGGAACGGGTGAGAAGTCCATAATAGCACTGCAAGACACAAGTCTAAAACACATGATATACATTGGAAGCCTTTAAAGATGTGCAAAGGAAATATACATAATGCTAAAGTAAGTTTTGCATATCCATAACATTAAGGCAAGACATCCACGGAAAAGAAAAATAAAAGCTGGTTAGGTTTTTTAAGTATTGGAAAGACCACAAGGGGACATTGAAGTCTCCATTAGCAGAGTGCATGAAAATCAATTAGACAAGTATGAGAAGCAACAAATTAAACTGGCCCAAAAGACCCCTTTCAGGTCTGAAGTGCTCCGATCATAAGATAACATGAGGACATTTGACCACACAGCAACTTGATCTTTCAAAAAGCAAACAGAGCTATTGCCTTGAAAAGTACACATACATCAAAAACACCCACGTGCCAGTTCCAAATGAAATACTTTTGGATTTACACTGCAAATATTTGCTTTTTTCAACTGCAAAGTACAGTTTTGGTCTTTTCTCCAAAGGTTATTAGCAGTACAAATTTGTTTTAGGATGCCAAGACTCCCAAGGGGAAACACCTATGAGTGAAACACAGCAACGAAAACTTGCATATCACATATTGGACAGAAACTCAATTGCAGCAATTTGTTTTGGGCACCAAGCCAGCATGGAACTGCATTCTGTGCATTACTTTCTACCTTCTAACCTTACACATTTTTAGTAACTGCTTGGTGTGCATTTTCATTAATCAAATTGATAAGCTCCTTGGCACAGCAGTAATCACGCTTACAAAACACTGCCAGACAACGAAGTACAACCTCTGGACATGAAAAAAATGAATTCACAATGAAAGTCCTACCAAATCACTAAATGAGTGCCTTCAGTAATGGCTCCCACTTCTTCAGTGTCTCCAATGCATTACAATAACCCTTTAACTATGCCTTGCTTACTGTGCATGCAGTAAACAAAATACCTTTTTACCAAGAAGAAAGGCAAATGGAAAGGAATGGCATTTAGCTCAGCTATTCAGCTATTATGTTCATATCATTAAAAATAATGACCTCAGATCAGTTTTTGTATTATTCAGCTGCACAAAGCAAATGCTTAGTCAGCTTTTATCAAGTCAATGACACAAAGCTTTCCCACTAAACATTATTTACAAGAGCATTATCGCCAGCTGTAGAAAAATTTAAACAAGGTAAGACCAAACAACAATTATCCAAACTTACTATGGAAGAAAAACACTGAATCAAGTACTTATGAAGCTCTGACTTGATCTATGAACAGCTTTATGTCACAATTAGACAACAACAAAAAACAAAGAACAAAACAAATAAACAAATGAGAAAAATAGCTAAAAAATCTTGAAGATAAATTGTTAAAGCTTCCTATTACATAACCAAAATGATACACAGTTCCACCAAAAAGGAAAACTATTGTGAGAAAAAATGTAAGAAAACCCCACAAGATTAAATACAAGCTCTACAAATATCTTTAGGAATAGGAATTGATTAGCCCATGTGAATAAAACAAAAAAAAAAAATCTAATTTGAATTGGTCAACACAAGTCTGTCACATTGTTTGGACTGTGAAGAAAAGTTCAACCCAAAGCAGATGTGAGGAAAGTTTATGCTTCTGCACTACCTGTGTATTTTATATACAGGGTTGAGATTAGGTTTGTCTTCAGAGCAAAGAAAAAACACGTATTAGTATGTAGTTTGGGATTATATAACTAGAGATAAACTCTGCAAATAGAAGCTCAGGAATGGCATAACGGAATCCTAAAGACAAGACCCCATAGGTTACAGAAGGCCATAGAACCTCTTTTCCAAAGTTACATGGAAATTAGCCAGTACCATATCAGAAAGCTACACATCGTCTTCATGCAGACAAAGGGTTGGGTTATTCCCAACTTCCAAGAATACATTTTTTTACTTGTAATTGTAAATGGAAACACAACAAGAAAGAGAATGAGAGAAGAAACAAACCCAAGTCTTCAATCTCTTTCTCAGTGCAAGCACACAACTGCAATAAAGCAATAGAAAAGAAATGGTTTCCTTGCAGTCACTGCATCTTAGTGTCAAAATGAGAAAGACCCTAGCAGCCCATGGAAACACAGAACTCTTTATAACATTGAGGCTAGCAAAAGCAGAAGGTAGTCTAATTTGTGTTATATGGACAGCAGGGGAAAGCAAGCATGTAAGATCTTTAAATGCATCCTGAAGCCTGAACATCATATCCTCTCAGCTTTTGCTTTTAAACATTAAAACAACAACAACACCAATTCCATCTTAAGGTGTATGCCATACAACCATCCCTAATGACCTAGACACTATTCACATGTCTCCTGTTTAAAATACATAAGGTCACCAAGCTGACACCCCCCGCAAAAGGTAAGTGCAGGGAGATTTATGTAACTCATGCTTTGTATATAGATTTGTAAGCTTTTGGGACAGTATTGCACTTTAAGGAGTACCCAGTGCAGAATTGTGTACTTGTAGGTTGCTTGCTTTTTTGAATAATTTGAATTTCAGCGGACTATGCCTAAATTAATCTTTAATAATCAATATACAAACAGGAGTAAAATCTCCAGAAAGGGTCCCAGTCTGACTGAATATCTAATGATCTCTAAGAAAGATGAAAGAGTTAAAGACAACTGGCAGATTCTGGACAGAGGCCTTTTCCACCGTATACACTTCTCATGCCTTAAGCTCTACAATGAACTGATACTGGAACAAATCTACAAAGAGCTTCAATTCAAGTAGAAACAAGTACAAGTGTGAAACAAGTAAATGTATCAGCAACTGACAAAATCAAAATTTTTAAAAAGCTGAATAACTGTTTTCATATATAGCTAATACATTGCATTTCTGCCAGTGTACCTACACTGCCCAACTGATTTAACCTAGCCTAGAAACATTTTTTTTTAGTAATAAGTCATTCAAAGACAGATTTCCCCATGTGTATACACTTTTAGCTATATATTAAAACCTACTCTAAAATTAAAAGAATCAAAGCTATATCAACTGAACTTACAGGGTTAAATAACCTAAACATACAGAACAGGTTTTGTAGTCTAACTGGCTTTATAATTAAGACATTAACCCATATCACTAATATCTGGAGCTGCTTCATGAGGTAGAAAAGGCTTCACAGCAACAGAAGAGGTTAACATACTGCACTGACCATCTTTTGTTCATTAGGAGATATGTACCACATGCTATTTAATTATTCTTTAAGTCTCTTACGTAGACAAGACTTTCCAGTTATCTTTCTTAAGCCAGTGTTAATTTATTTGCTGTGACACTGATTAGAACAAAAGCCAGAAGACAAGAGGCACACTTCTCTCTCAATTTCTCTACTTCTAAGGCTCACTACATTTCCAGGAAGTTTTTCCAAGTTCTGCCATGGCCTCTCATGAATAGATGGTATCTGCATGATATTAGTGATTGGTGAATACAAACTTAGAGTAGCTCAGTGTATTTTAAATGTGTCTGTACAATTGCATGGGCACCTTGAATACCTGTTCTCAGAAAACGTCAAAAAGCATGGCAGTTTCTACAAATTAGACAAGTTAAAAAGATAAAACATAGTATGTAGCTCCTCCTTAAATTATCACCAAATCTTCGGAAGCTGAGCATCACTGTGCAGTTAAATGCAATCTCCAACTATATAAATCAAGATTTAGTCATTTTCCATACACACTATGGGAAACACAACAGAGAAAACAATGGAACTAACAAAGGAGCCTGATATCATGAAACCATGGGACAGACAAACACAGATAGATGCTCCCTGGTGAAGAACTACCAGGAAACATGTTGTGAAACTTTGTGATAAGATAATGTTACCAGGTGATGTCACGAAGAATGTGTAACCAGTGGGAAACTGTTACCAAAAATAGAACCCCTATGTAAGTGCCACACAAGTAAAACCCTACATAAGCACCTTGTATACTCAATAAAAGGGGCTTCTGATCAGAACTCTGATGTCCCCATCTCTCAATCGCTGATGCTCACAAACATAAGACAAAGGTTTTCTATTTTTAATACGTGCACTAGCAAAATTTCACAGTTCACATTTCTAGTGTGCGCCCAGAAATACATCAGTAAGAGTTAATTGTTTCAGAAAGAAAATATTTGTCTGACTGTACTTGCTCAAAGGCTCTCCTTCAGATGTCCCTGGCTGTTCAAGAGTTTCCACGGTCTCCTCCACAGATGCAGTCTGCTCCGTCCCACTAAAACAATAAGCAAACAAAACAAAACACACACAAAAAACCAAAACAAAACCACAGTCTTCATGAGTCACACTGAACAAAACCCCAACCCATACATTAGTTCTTTAACCAGAATTCCTCANAATTAATGTTTTGTGAACCAAAATGCCAAAAAGAAAAAAAAAAAAAAAAAACAAAAAAAAAGGAAAACTCTTTGATTGTAAGCAGAAATATATTAAGCAACTAGTGGAGCAACTAACATGACAGCAGGAATTTATTTTCATTCCAGTAGCAGGCATACATATTTAAAATTAACACCTTTTAGTCTCAATGCATGATTAGCACTATTAGGGCACAGACATGCTTTTAGAATCATTCCGAGAGCTTTAATTTTATGTCACTTTTAGCACATCACAAGAAAACACTGGTGTAAGTTCTGATGCTAATGAACTGCGAAAAAAAAACCCAACAAAAAAAAAAAAAAAAAAAAAAAAAAAAAAAAAAAAAAAAAAAAAAAAAAAAAAAAAAAAAAAAAAAAAAAAAAGAAAAAAAAAAACAAAAAAAAAAAAAAAAAAAAAAAAAAAAAAAAAAAAAAAAAAACACCAAAAACAAACAAAAAAAAAAACTTAACCAGGGAGAAAATACATAAGGGCCAATAAAAACCTTGTAAGTTTTTGAAGGCTTCCCTGATATCCTCCAGAATATAGTTTACTGCTAGGTAGTTTTGTACTATCAGTTCAGAACAATGATAACCTAGTGATCCTTTTGAAAAGCCAGAGTGCCTAACTAATCTACTCTTAATATGAAGCTCTGTAGAACGGAAAGAAGTTAGTATAACCTTTCAGAAGAATTTGGAATATCAAGACCCAAAAATTATTACACATCAAGGCTGCATTTTTCAATCTTTTAGCATGATTGTCCGAATCCAGTAAGTTTTAAAAGTTAGATTTTATTATGAAATAAAATTTTATTTTAAAAACAATTTTGTCAATGAATGTCTATGTGGCCAAAGATATTTGCTATAAGTTCAAAGCACTGTCTTTTCTCCATCCTTTATCAGGCTTCAATTAAAGAGTTCTAGATGTATATGAGAACAAAAGCTACTGGAAAGAGTAATGTATTGCTAGGTGCAAAGAAGGACAAAAGCCAACATAATCAGTGAGGTTTTACAAATCTGAACAGAAACCAGTATCACTAAGAGATATACAGAACTGAATGGAAAATTCCAGATTTTTTTAAACTCAAAGTGGCCATTAATCACATTATGCCACTGATTTTTCTAGCACTTTCAAATTTACTTCAGTGGTACAGTCAGCTCAATATTATCTTCAGAGCCACACTGAGTTGTACTACAATTTTACAATTTAGAACGTATCTGTAAAACTCCAGAAAAGAGACTGGACTTTAGGCCCTGTAACAGAGTTTAAATCTTAGAATCAGCTTTTTGGAGCAATTCCATTAAATACCAGAGTCCCACTTACTTGACTGTTGAGAAAGGTAGTAACTTACTTCCATTAAAGGACAACTCAGCTCCAGTCAAAAAATTGTGGCAGCCTTAAGTGAATAAGCATCATCATGCCTTCATTGATGCTTCAATTTAATCTCACCATCATGAAGGAGCCAAGTTAAAAAAAGTGTAAAATTACATTAATTCCAACACTAATAGAAAGCGAGGCTTATAAAGCTCAAAATGGACATGAAACTGATGAAAATGATGTTCTAACATAGGCCACAGAAAATTATGATCTATGATGGCCACAATTATATGACATACCTTGTATCATCTTTAATTGTTCTACAATTAAAGATGATATGAGGTTGAATTGTTCTACAATTGTGAGCTCCACCCCCACCCTTTTTATCATTTGCTTTCACTCCTCTAGAGAAGAAATTCCTTTTTTTTATGACCTCAAACTAAAACCAGTATTGACTTTTTGCCAGTCAACCTGGATAGTAAAAGGGAACAGAATACCTAAGAGACATTACTGCAATGCTGACTATTATTTACTTGTATACCAAATAAGAAACAGCACACAGAACACTTACGTTTTATCATTACCACTTTGTCTTTCAGGTTCCTGCTTTCTTCTTCGGTCATACCCATCAAAATTTCCATTTAATCTACCGCCTCTTCCTCTACCTCTCATTCTGCCTCTTCCTCCACCACGACCTCTTATTGGTCTTTCATAGTCTAATCTTTCCACTGGTCTAAAAAGAAGATGATTAGTCAGATTTTTTTTTTTTAATAGAACAGTTAACAAGAAGAAAAAACCATATTGTTATATTTGTGCAGCTGTAGGACACATCAGTATATAACATCTACTGCACAATTTTCAGACTGCACCTTTATACAGCACATGCTACAGCTGTTTTGGTTTTGTCATTAAAAATGGACGTAAACTGAACTCTGGAGGAATTATTACAGCATACAGGAATAGAAAGATCAGCAGTTGTTAGCACTGAAAGCATTATAGAAATTAAAGAAAACATTATAAACCTGTCAAATCTTCACAATTTTATCACGCAATAGCTCCACCATCTAAACCTATATTTATATGCAACTGCTAAAAATTTCAGACAACTTGTTATCTGCTAAATATCAACTATCTTGGTATAAAGTAAGAACAGCCACATTTTGAAGCATTAAAAGTTTAGGCAGAATCTTCTAGTACTTATGAAGAAAGCAAAATCAATATGCATTCACTGTCCAAGCAGTAAGTTCCAACGTGGAACCTCGCACATGTTCTGCAAAGCTTAGTACGTGAGCTCAGAAACTAACATTACAAATATGCTGCTGACTAGGGGGTACATTTTCCAATCTTCACATTTTTCAGTTTTGCCTTATATTTCTAACATTCAACAAAAAGTACTCCAATTCAATCGCCCAGGAAGCTGAAACTACAGCTCTGAAAGGCGTGAAGTAAGTAGTCTTCCAAAAAACCTGCACACTAACAATGCACAGGTCCTCTGTGAGGGACCTTAGTTCTCTCTGCAGGATACATACCGTTCCACTGAGAATTCCACTTGTCTTTGTGCTCCATAAGGACGGTATTCCCTGAAAGATGGCTGCCATTCAGTTTTGTCTTCTTTCCCTTCTGTGCCTCTGTTACTGAACCCTTGTTGTTCTCCCTGTCTGGGTGCTCGTTTTGGACCTACACAAACACACAGAGGGATTACAGCCAGCTCAGCAGTAACACAATTGCAGATACCAAACTGAAGTGAGTTGGTTACACCTCCAAACCCAAGTCCACCAAAATGTTAAAAGTCCTTATAGTTAATGTTGTCAGACACTGTTTGAAAGACATGTATTTATTTTACCTTCTGTATTGATGAACTGCAAAATAGTACAGGTTTTGACACAGATCAGAGATTTCCAGAAAGATAGTCTAAAGAAAAATCTCATTTTGTTCACAAGTCACAGAAAAGGAGAACAAAAACTGTTTCTCTCATGTCTTCAAGGATCGTGAAAGTATAGTACAGGATGAGTGGAGAAGATCCAATGGAAAAGACTAATTGAAAGACATCAGCAGAAGCAATGAAGGTGAGAGAAAGAGAAGGGCCCCTTACAGACAGGTGTTGATTGTGAAACAACACACCTCCTGCCAGATGAGCTCAGTTCAGAAGTCTAAGCCTCCAGGTCCTCTAAGCTCATGGTCACAGTATCAAACCAGCACAGGATCACCTCCTCACACTGCTGGTCACAGTATCAAACCAGCACAGGATCACCTCCTCACACTGCTGTTCTACAGAGGAAAGCACCATTCAACAACACTAGAGGCCACTGGGTTCAGGTGGCAGAGACAAAACAGTAAGTAGAAAGAGTTTAACACCACTAATTCTAGAACATAAAAATATTCCAAGATAACACATATTTAAGCTTTTTAGGGTTTTGTTCAGGCATTGTTGGGGTCGAGGGGGATTAGGTTAGGCAGAATGAAAGGAAAAAAAATTGTGAATTATAATAGAATAAACTGAAGTTTTTCATTCAACCTATATACATTTAGCAGAAGATTAATGTTCTTTATATGCTTCCTTCCCCATTTTCCCAAATTCTCTTCTGTATCAGGGACCAAGTTCTCCAGAAGAAAGCAAGCAAGCCCTTTTGTCTGCTAGGCCTCTATATTTAAACCAACACATTTTTCAGCCAGTAGTGTAAGTCAATCAAGGAAGGAGCAAGAAGATTGATCTCAAACAAAATTTAGCTACTGTTTCCACAAGAAGTACTGTTGAATGCCCAGCAGTTTACTGAACTCAGGTTTAGTGGACAAATGACAGTCCTGGCTACTGTACCTCTGTTGCTAGAGCATAGAGAGAAAAAAGGCTATTTTGTGTCCCAATATTAGGATGCAAATTAATTCATAGCCCCATAGAAATGCCCATATAAGAAGATTTTGGATCAAGGCTTAGGTGGGGAAGATGAAGTCTACTACCATTTGTAAAGAGAATGCTTCAAAGAACTATCCACTTGGTGAGTAAGTGGTAAAAAAAGCTTTTCATTATGCAGTAAGAACAGTCATTTTTTGTGTGGTGCACAAGCAACTCCAGCTTTGCTTTTCTTTAAATTACAAACCACTTGACATAATACATACCAACAATTCTCTTTTCTCAAGGTTTAGGGTTACTTGATTCTTAGAGCACTGAGCACATTTGCATTACCCAAATTAAGACTTAATATCTGGATAAAGGACAACTTTTGAAATCAGTTTCTGAGTAAGCTTTTCAAATCAGGATATTTTAACACAAAGCAAAATTATAAACTATATAGAATTGTACACGCAGTTGGGAAACATCTGCTCTATACAAATCTCAACTACATTACCAACTATATGTGTTAATTCTAAGTTGGAATCTTGATGTGAAAAAAATTACTACTAATTTTTGACCTCATTTTTGTTATTTTGTTTGGATCTGAATGCACAACAATGCATAGAAGACCATGGTGGTATTGATTTTTGATCCTCTCATTAGCTATCAGAAGCATCAGTTATTCTAAAAAGATTCCTTTGGCAAGAATGTAGCAGTCAGAGACACCCATCCTACATACTTAGTATTAACCTCAATTTCATCTTGAGATTAAAAGAGCTCCTTGGAACCAGCAAAACAATGCCAAAAAAAAGATGCAGAAGTCATTTTAAAACTATAGTGTCTCATTCTATTATCCAGTACCACTTAGAAGTACTTCAAAATGAGTCTTTTTGCCAGAGATGTCAGTGTATTACATGTCAGCAGCACTGAGCATACTGGATGGAGCCATCTGTTATACTCCAATTTCAGTGCAATGCTATTTCACTTTGATTCTAACACGTGGCTTCATTTACTGAAGATGGATTTTAAACACTAGAAGAACTATTTTATACAGGTAGTAAGTGCCACAAAAACATCTTTAATTGGTTTGACAAATATGAAGTAGTGGATTGCAGCACTGTAGTTGATGCAGCACCTGTGTCTAGTAGGACAAGTCACCCTCAGGGCAGAGGTTTGTGACACCTGCCTGTGAATCAGTTAAAAAAAACAGCCCAACTTTCAGCTCTGCATGTAAGTGCAAACCAAACTGGAGCTTGGCATCAGTGATAGCATAAGCTATACAATTTTAATCCTCTGCTATGCGTATGTCCTAACACAGACTCAGTTTAATTTACAAAGCTCAAGGGCCACCTACCCTTTGGGGACAAAAAAACAAGGCAACAAAATCAAGACAAACCATGAACCACCTTGTATAACACTGACACAATAATTTAAAGAACTGGGGTACACTCTGAATGCTTGCTTAACAGCTACCTCTCCAAGTACATCCAAATTTTGTCTGCTTGCTTGTATATACAGTGTGGTATGCAGGTTTTCTTCAAAACCACAAAAAACCCCACAAACTTTGGAGTTCTCTGGGTCCTCTACTTGAAGCCTTACAAACATAATTCTAAAAACCAAAGATCACTCTTTCTTAGTTTAGCCTCCCTTTAAAGTGGTTTTCCTGCATCTTAAAATGATATCTGTAGTCTGTATTCACCTGAACATGCGTCCCACCATTCTCCACTAGTTTCCCTGGATTGTTACTGCATCAGCCCAGTCTGTTGGCTAAACTGCCTACCACTTTACTTTCTAAACTGAGGAATCAGAAAAGAAATCTGATGTTTAAAGTGCTTCGTCTAGCCTTTTTTTTTTTTCATAGAGCTATTATTGGAGGGAAAGAATCTGTAAATACTAAAATTACCAGATACTAGAACTAGACAAAGCTAAAGAAAAAAAGCTCAGTTTTGTGAGACATTGTTAAAATTCTAAATCATATAGAGCAAACATACTTAAGTAGTTTTCATTTTCCCCACAATAACACTTCACTATTAGTATTAGTTTTGCTAACACTGCAGCACTTAGATTAGAAGACTTTCTAGAAAAATGTTTTAAATAAGTATGTACACAGAACTTGCAACTGGAAAAGAAGAACTTGAATTTTTATAACCTGCATTGCTTGGTTTCCTAGACACTAGATATCTATGTACTAACAGACGGATTTAAAACAATGCAGCAAAATCTAGCTGCCTTTCCAGTGTTGCTGTCTAGCTCTCGGCACGTTTCTCTATCCACATCATCTATCCTCAAATAAGTGAGACTTTTGCTCACTTTTTTTTTGTGGCTCTTCATTGGCCTGCACTGAGAGAGTGTGCTCCCACCTTTTTAAAATTTTTTGTTTTAATTTTTTTTTTTTGTAGAAAGCCTTGACAAACACAGCAAGGAGCCCAGCTTGCGACTGCTATCACTGACTATAAGCTAAAGTGTAAACCTTGGTGTTTCTCCCACTCCCTACAGTAAGGAACATTAGGATGTGACAGTGGCAGCTGGCATGCAATTCACAAGCTGAGAGAGGTAACTGCTCGCAAAGTGCAAATGGGAAAAAGTGTTTGTGGAAGGGTCACATTGACAGAAGACTCCCCAGCACAAAAAGTGACCTCTTACAGACCTGAGATACGGAATTATATTTGTTGCCTGAATGGACAGACCTAATCATTATGGGAAGCAGTGTGGTCACCAAAAGCTTACAAAAGGAGCTAAACATACCAGAATTGTTGAAAACCTCAGCCACAGAGCTGTGGAGTAAAATCAGCATTGATGTAGAACTGATTGCTTGGGCTTAACCCATAAATAAAACCAAAAACAAATAAACAAACAAAAACAAACAAAAAACCACAAAACAAAAGCCACCCAAATAAACAAAAATATCAAAACAACAACAAAAACCACACCCCTCCCCCCATAAAATAGGGAGGAAACCCCCTCCAGCTTTCAAATATTATCCCTCTTCCCAGTATACTTCAAAAGGACAAGGCAGACCCAAAATAGGTCCAAGGCTATGGTAGAAATACCTGGACCAAACAAAGGAACAAAGAAAACAATTGTGAGGAATTTTTAAGGCACAATAGGGTACTTAACTGCCCTAGCCCCAACCACCAGGGCTGGGGCAGTTAAGTAAAGCACTGAAATAAGTTATGAAGGCAGAGGAAATAGAATTGGAGTCTGGAGAAAGAAAAGATATTCCAAGCTGTAAAAGGAATACTGGTTAATAGGCCACATAACTGTGTAAGACAAAGTAGAACTGATTCATAAACATGATATACAAACATTGTCCCCTCAAAACGTGAATGGGTCTGAATTTGAATTCATTAATTTAATTACTATTACGTTAAAAGGACGTCATGTTTTGAATTCAGCAACTCTACTATTTGTTCCTTCCAACAGTGAGCTACATCATGACTGCTACAAGGTGCTCCACTCCAGCCAGCTATGGGCAGATTTGTAAAATCAGCCTCTAGAGACCTTAGATCTTAATGGACCCTCACCAATGAATGTAAACAGAAAACAACACAGAGGCTATGCATTGCTGAGAAATGGAACCTCAACAACGCTTGCTGATGGCCCAAGAGGCCAAATTAACTGAATGAGCAAAAGCTCATGCCCCAAGGCATGTCACCGTGCCTTGTGGTGACTTGACCAGCAAGAATCACTATTTATACCGAGTCTAAATAAACTTTTGGAGCGTCATGAGATGGGTATGCAATGCAAAAAATGAGACACCCTTGCTTTAGCATAAAATAATATTTCCGATGTATTTTAAATCCAGATTCTTTTGGTAGCTATTAAGTTTTCAAAGGAAATTCCTGTTGTACACTCTCAAGCTCATACTAAAGGCTTCAACAAAATGCAAAAAAATAAAATAAAATAATAAAATAAATCAAACTTGTAGTCAGATAGGTTTATAATGGACTGAAGCTTAGGAGCAGTATACTTTGGGATATTATGCAATGTTGGGAAATAGCCGTCACCAACCTCTAAGGCTGTCATCAACAGGACTAGTGTCTGGCAAACAATCATACCCAGGACCAGCCTCTAGGGAATCAGTGGTTGACCCAATGTGTTAAATAAATGCAGAAAAGCTTTGAGAAAAAAAAAATGCTCAATGATAGTACTGAAGTATTAATTAAGGTATTTTCAGAGAAAGTCAAATTAGAACCTAAATAGAAATGGTCTTATATCATCCTACAATGTACTTATTTTGCTGTTAAAGCTTTAGGTTATTATTCTTGTTACTTGTAATAACACCACATGTGACATTAGGGATAGCAGTTAAATGCTTTGAAAGATTTCATGAGTTCTTTCTGACAATAGTGGGAAAGCTTAATAAAAACAAAGGGAGGACTGTTGTAGGCTCAGTTTAGTTAGCGGAATTCTTTTATCTTAGCACAGGCAAAGTGATGAAGTTTTAAGCCACAAGCTGCAAACTTTCACCTTGAAATGCTGAATGAGTCTTGCACTATTGTTCAAGAGTAGAGAGACCAGTGCAAACTAAAAGATTAAGAAGTCATGGCTATCATCAGAAGCTGCAACCCATCCAGATAAAAACAGCTACAGGAAAAGAATGTGATAATGAACAAGAAGACCCCAAAACAAAAATCACCATTGGATTGGAACAGGAGGTGCTTGCAAGGTGTGTGAAGGGTGCAAAGAATAGATGCATAGGCTGTAAGGGTATAAAATCCCAGTTATTTCTTTGTTCTGGGTCCCTCTGGTGAGGCACCTAGCTTGAGCTGTCCCTGTTGCAGTGCCACAAAATTATTCACCTTCTTTTTTCCCCAGAAACTGGGGGTCAGAGACTCAGCTGTGAAAAGTCTAGGGTGAATAAACTTCTTTAACAACTTATACACGGGCAACTAAACCTCCTTTACAACAAAACTTCATAACTGGAAATAGTAAAAGGCAATTCAGGCACTCATCCTGCTATATTTTAGTGTAGAAGACTCCAAAACCAATTTTACTTTCTCCCCTTTAAATGCATGGGACCATGCAATTCTAATACCAAACTTGAAACAATCAATTTCATTAATTAAAGCATGGCTAATTACATGATTTGCAGAAGAATAAGGGTATCCCAAAACACAAAAAAAGCTTCAGCTATTGCAAGCAACACACCAGAGACACATGGAGTTAGACTCTATCCCGTGGCATTTTGTTTTCATGTATGCCAGTACTCACTGAATTACAGAATTGCCCATCACAACTTTCCTCTAGACAATCCTTATGACACTGTAGTTGAAAGAATGCTATCAGGATAAACTATTTAAAAATAGAAAAATTACAGTAAGTCTAAGATAAAATCCCATAGGGACTTTCCAAGCCATTTTAAAACTACAGCTAAAAACTCAAAAGAACAGTATTTAAGAACTATATATAAATGTTATCAGAGTCATCATATGACATTCATATGACATAATACTTCTAAAAGGTTTTCTTCTTTCAGTACATGAAAGAAGAAAACCTTTTAGAAGTATTAGCAGCAAAGGTTTAGAGATTTCAAAAGAACAGAGAGTATTACTGCATGATCAACAAATTTAATTTTCCTGGACTGCCAAAGAATGCAAGCTCTGCAACTGGGCCTTTTGAATAAAGAGCTGGCAAATGTAGTTTGGTCACTGTGCTAGGAATGAACAGAGTTAACATCAAGTGGTGCAATTATAAGAGCTGCAATACCTACAACCAGCCTTTATTCAAATCCTCAGCCAATACAGTCTAATAACCACAAAACAACAGTCAGTAGAAGAGAAAAATACACATTTAAGGTCAAAAATACAAGTTTGGGTAGACAATGAAATAGAAGTCCATTTTCTCCACAAAAAAAAAAAAAAGCTTAAAAAGTTGTCTCCTTACAGTTGTGTCATTTCATAATAGATATTTTGGATTCTAAAGGTCAAAGTATTACATTATCTGGCAAGGTCCTCTCAGGAGGTTTGCTTCAGATGGAAAATATCTCCAGAAATTTAGTAAAATCTGCTCTGAAAAACTCAGCGAAGAACTACATTTAAAAAAAAAAAAAAAAGCTACCTTACAGAACTTTGTGACTAAACCTTCTATTCAAACTTTAAAACATAATTCCACAAAAAATCTCTGACTACTGTAAAACTTCTTAGACTGCAAGATAAAAGGCTAGATGTGCTTTGAGTCTTTCTAAAGACCCTTTTTTACAGATTAAATATACTCAAGAAATAATACTATAATAAAATAGAAATCATGAAACTTAACAAGACTTTTTGTAGTCCAAAGAAGCAAATAACCTAGCAATTACATAAAACACCTGGAGGGGTACAAAGGAGGGTTATGAAGATGATTAGGCTGCAGAATATCCAAAAGAAGGCTGTGAAGGTTATGAAAAGTCTGCCTCAGTGAGTCTGCCTTATGAGATAAGACTGAAGGAGTCATGCCTCTTCTCACTGGACAAGGCTTCATATAAGCCACATCACAGTACCCCATGTACTTGAGAGGCTACAATGATAAAGATTCTCTTCACAAGGGTGAATCTTCACCATGAAGGTGAGTGGCTACAAGTTGCACAAGAAGAGATTTCATCTGCCCTAAGAATTTCTTTCTGGTGCTACCTTTCAGTGAAACCGCTTTCTCAGGGTTAAGCCCACTTCAAAGAAGCCTTTCAAAATGCAACTGGACAAGGCAGTGATGAGCTCTTCAAGGCTGCCTTTCCTAGGAAAGGTTGGACCAGACCATTCTTTGAGGTCTCTTCCAACATGGCCTTTCAGCCCTGTTCTGTGATGAGACTATTCCAAGAACACTAGTACAATACAGTGAATTCCACCATTTCAACTCTAATAACACCAGAATCTGATTCTGCTGTTCAGATGGGTCTAGATGCTATTTTGTGGTGTTTAATTACTAATAAGTAGAATGAAGTTAGAGGTAATTATGCCCAAAATCAGGGGTAAAAAATCACTAAGAAAGTCTATTAACAAAGTCTTAAGTTTGGTGTGTTGTTGGTTCTGGTTTTTTGTTTGTTTGTTTTTTTAATTAAAGGTTTGGCCATTAGTTAAACAATTTAGTAATTTTAATCAATGTTATTTACTTCCCAAAACAGAGGTGCACTCCTCTGGCAATGCATCTGTTATTAGAACTTTATGCCAAACTGTGGGGGTACAAGGACATTCCCCAGCTGTTGATAGCCCCCTGAATCTTATATAAAATCTGTAAGATTTCTGGGTGAACCCTATGTAACAAACCAACTTTGTATGGCCCACATAAAGAGCTGACTCGCTCCCTTACAAAAATCCACAAGATTTTTCTCTCAACATGCCACTTACTTAACATTTGTCAGCTACATCATCATTTGTGTATTTACCCATATGCAGAGGATTCTCTGCCACTGAGAGCAGAGACATTCACCCAAAGACAGCACATTCAAAAGAGGAACACACAATCAAGACCAAGTTTTGACTATCAACACTGTTTTAGCATCTTAAGCACTGTACTTATAGTTCTTATTTCCTAACAAGCCCAAGACAAACACACAAAATCCAGAACAGATGTTATGTTTAAAGAAGAAAATCCATTTTTAAAATATAGACGAGAAATTACTCTTCTTAAAATAGATCTCAATGTATCGGCAAGCAGGAGGTAAAGGATGGTCTTCACATACTACCATGCTCCTGGTAAGTTACTGATAACTACCAGTCAAGAACTTTTTCATCAGAACTTGAGACTTTGCTGTTCACTGAACAGACTCCTTCAACTTCTGTTGACAACCACAGTAAAGTAACCTTATTTAAGTAAAATGTTAGAGTATTGGTCTTAGGGGACGAAGTCACATATCTGCAGAGAAACATCAGAAAGACTAGTTTCATGTAACTGCCCAAAAAAGACAGTGACAAGTTGTTGATATCTTCCTCTACAAAGGTGCTCATTATCCAGGACACATGTAGCATTAAAGGATTCTCTGCTCCACAAACTGCTACAAATCAACTAACTGCTGTACTGAAGAGCGTAAGACAGTAAGCCTAAGCAATAGCATTGGTAGCACTGGCAACAACTTAATGGAGCAACAACCCCGGTTAAAAGGCCTTTCCTAGGGCATTAAAACACACAGTTCAATTACTGTGAGTTTAACGGGAGCTTTAATTACAGGAAGACAATATCTTAATAATAGATTATGTGTTAGGCTTGATTGCCTCCTGCAGGAGAAAGGGAATTTACAACTCAAGAGGGTGAAAACAGAATCTTCTGCGCAGAGATTTTCAATATTTGTAAACAATCCACCAGTTCTCAGATACTTTAGATACTGAATACAACAACATAAAGCTCAATACCGAGTAAGTAGCAACAATCAGACTCACCAAGACATAACAATCAGCTCCAAATGCTAGAAGCTATAGCCTCCAGCTGCACAGAGGATCTTGACAGACATTTTAACACAAAAGCCAACTGACTCCCTCTTTCCCCAAGCAATATTACACATCAAAACCTAGCAGCTGACCATTCCTGAACACCGTGCTGAACAGTCACCCCAGGAAATAAGGTTTTATTCACCAATACAAGCTCAAGGCAAAATAAGCACAGATCGCAGGAGACTTTAGAACCCTGAAGACACTGAAAGGCCAGAAGACTCACCAGGTACCGAGAAATCACACCTGGAAATTTCAGACACTGAAATTTCAGACACTCTGTCCAGGATGACAAGCAACGAAAGGCAGCAAGAGGGCTGCTAAACCAGCATGAACGCGCAGATGCCGGAGCGTAAGAGTTAATGATCTGGCACTTGTCTCTTGGGTATATTGCTGAAGTTTTCGTTTACATACTCAAAGGCCTTCTCGGCTGAGAGCGCTCTGCAACATCGGGTCAGGACCGTGTCCCAAGTCTCACTGCTTTCTTTCTCTGAGGGTACTTTCCGGTGCATTCACCTCCACGACCCCACCAGGAACGGGTTTTTTTCAGGGCTGCTATGACAGCGGTACCCCCGCCACCCCACGGCTGCCAAGAGGTCAGCGAAGCGCGGTGCCCGCGGCCACCCACGCCGCGTCGCAGGCCCCGCTCCGGGCACCGCAGCGCCGGGAACCCCCTTCCATCCTTCCCAAAACCGGCCACCGGGCCCGCCCGCCTCGTCCCACCGGGGCGCCACCCGAGTACCTGGTTTCGGCAGCGCAGCTGCAGGGGAGCTCTCCGGCTGTTTGCGCTCCTTCTGGGTCTCCCTCCGGCCGCCGCCCGCCNGCAGCTTCCCGCAGCCCCAGCGCCGCCGGGCCGCGGCAGCCGATGGAGCCCCACAGCGCACCCGCTGCCGCAGACTAGCGCGGCCAACCCCGCCCACGGCCCGCACGCGCGACCGGCGAGTAATATAGCAGCCAATCCCGGCGCTAGGCTCCGCCCCGCCCCGCCCCCAGTGCGCAGCTTCGGCCAATTAACGCGTGGCGCTACACTT
>VYXD01013948.1:171441-200013 GCA_013397195.1 Hylia prasina
GCGGCGGAGGAAGCGGACGCCGCCGCCGCCGCCGCCGCGTCCCCGGCACTTCCCAGGGTGCTCTCGGCGCTCTTCTACGGGACCTGCTCCTTCCTCACCGTGCTGGTCAACAAGGCGCTCCTCAGCGCCTACAGGTGAGCGCCGGGACAGAGCGGGCGGCCCTCCCACCTGCGGGCGCGTATGCAGCCGGTGCAGGGCGACGCCAGGGTCTCCCTGCCCGGCGGAGAAGCCTTCCCGCTCCAGTTCGCCTTCCCGTCGGCGGGACCCGCGGGCGTCTGTGCAGCTCGGGTCCCGGGCGGCCAGCTTAGGGGGTGGGAGCCGGGCCGGGTACTTCAGTTTCAGCCCCACTTGTGCCCGATATGGATATGCAGCACCGCCCGACGGCAGGCGCCGTTCCGACAACGCCCCTCTTTTTCTCGGGGTCTTTTCGCTATTCCCAGGAGATCGCACTACCTCAGATACCCGTGAGGGGAAATAACGTGTCCCCTAACTTCCTGCCGAAGAGTATCTTCCTTACAGCATCTTTGTTTTGTGAGGTAGCCAGAAACGAAAAGCAAACCTCATAAAATGGCTTAATAACACTGAAAGATTCCATCCTTGACTTGATGGTGCTAAGTCCCATACAGAGTCATGGTGATAGCATCTTCTACCATAAAGCAACAGCATTAACTGCAGTTAAATTAAACTGCAGTTAAAATTAAACACATCTTACACTTTGCATTTTACTCCTAGTGTTGCAGCTGTGGGGAATAGAGGAACTTGAGCATTCATCTCCAAGTCATACTTTCCCCATGTAGATTTGTACTTGTTGGACTTCAGTCGTCCTTGTGGGTTCCTTCTGACTCAGGATATTCTGTGATTCTATGTTTGCCCTGTGACTACCATTTTTCTCACTCTTAACATGTTTTACTGAAAATCTTTTCTCTGTTTTTGCTGTGATTTATCTAATCTTGAATAAAAATAAGAAAAAGAGAAACCAAAATGAAAAGGAAATTTAAAAGATAAACTTGCTGTAATTTCTAACATTCAGTGATATTTGAACATATAGCAGAGGTATTCAATACCTCATGAACTGTATGTGGTGCAAGTTGGAAATTTTTTATAGTGGTTTTTATCCTACAGACTGCAGCTCCCAGCAAGTCCCTGGCATACATCTAGCACACCTGTCTGACATAACTGAATACAGTTATATCCATCAGTAAGCCGAAGTTTTATATTAAGACCTTACAGCATTGCTGGAAATATTTAGGCCTCTGCAAATCACAGATGTCTGGAGAAATCTGTGTAGTACAAATAGGTGAACTCTCCATCTTTATAAGGAGTAGCTGTAAATACTAAACACAAGGCTGTTTAGGTGTCACATGATTATAAATTGAAGTCCTGTTGTTTCTTATGTTTTTCCTGCCCTGATACGTCTGTTTCCCGGAATCTCTTTTGCTGCTGATTGCTCCTAACTCTGTGTTAGGACTGTAATGCTCTTATGGCCTTTCTGCTGTGATTCAGCATGTTCGTTTCTTTTGTTGATGCTTTGTTCCCATCCCAGTTGGGTTAATTTGAGATGTACATTTCTCATCACACCAAGTAGGAGTACAGGAATTTCTGCAAACATCGTGAAGTTCAACAAGGCCAAGTACGAGGTCCTGCACTTGGATCAAGGCAATCCCAGGCACAAATATAGTCTGCACCGAGAATGGGTTGAGACTAGCACTGGGTGAGGAAGATTTGGGGGTGTTTGTGGACAAAAAGCTGCATATGCACCAGCACTGTGTGCTTGCAGCTCAGAAACCCAACCACCTGGGCTGCATCAGAAGAGGTGTGTCAGCAGGTCAAGGGAGGGGATTCTGTGCCCCTGGTCTGCTGAGACCCCACCTGTAATAATGCATCTGGATATTGGCCCCCCCAACACAAGGAAGATATGGACCTGTTGGAACTAGTCCAGAGCAGGTCACTAATCACAGTAGCAGTGATCACAGGATGGCAGCATCTCTCGNACGAGGTCCTGCACTTGGATCAAGGCAATCCCAGGCACAAATATAGTCTGCACCGAGAATGGGTTGAGACTAGCACTGGGTGAGGAAGATTTGGGGGTGTTTGTGGACAAAAAGCTGCATATGCACCAGCACTGTGTGCTTGCAGCTCAGAAACCCAACCACCTGGGCTGCATCAGAAGAGGTGTGTCAGCAGGTCAAGGGAGGGGATTCTGTGCCCCTGGTCTGCTGAGACCCCACCTGTAATAATGCATCTGGATATTGGCCCCCCCAACACAAGGAAGATATGGACCTGTTGGAACTAGTCCAGAGCAGGTCACTAATCACAGTAGCAGTGATCACAGGATGGCAGCATCTCTCGTGTGAAGACAGGCTGAGAGAGACAGGGTTTTTCAGCCTAGAGAAGATTCCAGGAAGATCATATTGTGGCTTTCCAGTACCTAAAAGGAAGAGCTCGAGAAGTTTCAGAAGACCTTGTAGTGATAGGACAAAGCTGAAAGAGGGCAGGTCTAGATTGCTATTAGGAAGAAATTCTTTACTGTGAGAGTGATAAGGCAGTGGAGTAAGTTGTCCAGACAGGTTGTGGACTCCCATCNTGCCCCTGGTCTGCTGAGACCCCACCTGTAATAATGCATCTGGATATTGGCCCCCCCAACACAAGGAAGATATGGACCTGTTGGAACTAGTCCAGAGCAGGTCACTAATCACAGTAGCAGTGATCACAGGATGGCAGCATCTCTCGTGTGAAGACAGGCTGAGAGAGACAGGGTTTTTCAGCCTAGAGAAGATTCCAGGAAGATCATATTGTGGCTTTCCAGTACCTAAAAGGAAGAGCTCGAGAAGTTTCAGAAGACCTTGTAGTGATAGGACAAAGCTGAAAGAGGGCAGGTCTAGATTGCTATTAGGAAGAAATTCTTTACTGTGAGAGTGATAAGGCAGTGGAGTAAGTTGTCCAGACAGGTTGTGGACTCCCATCCCTAGAGGTGCTGATGACCATTCTGGATGGGCTTTGAGTAACCTGGAGTAGTGGGAGGTGTCCCTCCCCATGGCAGAGTTTGGAACTAGATGATCTTTAAGGTCCCTTCTAACCTAAACCATTCTATGATTCTATCCATGCTTTCAGCGAAAGCCAACCAAAGGGTTATAGTGGGAACACAGCTGGTTTAGTAGACAATAGATGTTTCTACAATATTTACCTTAAGAATTTGATTTTGACAAAAACATATTGCTGGTATGTTTGGACTGTAGAGATAAGCTTCCATGTTAGGGCAAGTGCAAGAGGTTTAAGTTACTATCACATCTCAGGATTCAAAATGTGTATGTGAAGCTACTCAAGAAATGACACATTAAGAGTTCTCTAAGTGTGTTACTTTCACTTATGAGTATTCCCCAGACAACTAGCAGTTCAGAATTGATCAACTGTGCATGGGCTGTATTATTTGGGCTGCAGAAATAAAATATTACTACTACAATAAGTGTAGTCGTGAGCTCTTCTTAAACACGGACCAGTCATCCTCATGTTTAATTGTTGACTTTGGTATTAAACTCAAACTTTTTTACTTTTCCTAATTATTTCTTTCCATTCCTCAGTACTAAATACCTGTTCATGCTTTTCAGCTTCCCATCACCAATGTTTCTTGGAATTGGACAGGTATGTTCACAAGTAAAGCATATTAAAAGTATTCATTATTTTGTAAGTTTAATGATAATAGAGGTAGATTTTAGGGGACAAAATCACAGTTATAGTAACCTGCTTGTCTTCTGGATTAGATACACTATAAGGAACTGTAATTTGTTTAATTGAAAACAGGCAACTTTGAGCTTGAGTCAAAATTATTCCCTGAAGAGAGTCATGTAAAAGACTGGAATGCTATTTTTTTCTCCTTGTAAAGTTCAGTAATTAAGGAATCTGGCCTTCAAAAACATCCAGCTTTATTCTAGCAGGTACGTACATTCTGTGAGGGTCCTTGAGCCTTTGTGGACTACATGCAGAGATATTGCCCTGTTTGTGGCCAAACATGTATTTCCTCATAAATTTCACCCCACTTCCCAGTAGAGTAGAGTTTTCCAGTAGGACCAGTGCAAAATTTTAATTCTTTCTTGCTTTATTTGCCCATGGGTATGCTGCAGTATTGCAGCAGAAATGTTTTTTTTGTTGTTGTTGTTGTTGTTAGGAGGCATCACAGTAAAACCAAAGTTTAAATGCTTGTGGACTGGGTCCATAAAGAAGAATGTATCATTATAGAGGGATAAAGACTGAGCCTTGAAGCAAGTGTTGTTTAGTCAAATACATTTTATAGAGAATTTGTATTCTGCCAAGGCTGCACAGCAGGCAGTAGTGAGGAGGAATTGAAAATGGTACTGCAAGTCTGACATCTCTGCTGTTAAGTGCTAGAGAGAGTAAAATATCTTGTAAAGACTTTGTGATGTGATAGAGAGAGTTTTACACATCCAGACTGCTCTAGGAACCACAGATCGGGTTTCAGTGAAAGGCTAGAAAATGTGGCAATAATTCATGTCTTGATGCAGCTTTTTTCTTTGCAGAATCTAAGACTTAATGGCATTTCCATTTTTTTGTTAATTGATCATTCCAAGATTTTCCTGAACACATATGAAGTACATATGATGCTTTAGTCTGCAGAACATCACTCCACCACATCCTCTAGATAGTTGATTACTGTATTTTTGTATTAGGAAAATTTGACCCTTTGTTTTGAGTTCTTGGGACAGTATTAACGCTAATTAACATTTACATGATGTATGATTGCTCAGATAATTCTTCATTCTCTCTGCATCTTGACTATTTCTTCCTCATGTTGTCAACAGGCTGATCAATGCCCAACCTCCATCTTGCATTACCAAAAAAAAGTTTTGGGAGTTGTTCTGCAGACTAAACAATTCTCTGAGTAAAAGTTTCTTGGTTTATCTGGGATTGTGTCCTATTTTATTTTCTCGGCTCCTTCTCAGCATGCATTTTTTCACAGAGTGCCACTAATGTTCTTCAGGATAGTAAAGTATATGTGTGTATTTTACTTTCAAATAAATAGCTGGCAAAATTGATAAGAGCAAAATTATTTCAATTTGCTAATTGCATTCTCTGCTGTTCTCTTAGAGAAATACATAAAACCTAGTTTTTGTCAAATTTGTATAAAGATTTTATCCTTGAAACAGTTTTTTCATTCATACATTACAATTTTGCTTTTACATGAATTCTCATTTTTTCTTTTTGTTTAGATGGCAGCCACTATACTTATCTTGTATGTTTCAAAACTAAATAAGATTGTTCACTTCCCTGATTTTGACAAAAGTATACCTGTGAAGGTAAGGATCACATATGTCCTGGTATTAATAGGAAAGAGTTACTTCTTATAATAGAATTCTTTCTTATGGAGACAAGAAAAACATTTGCATTCCTTTTTCAAATGGGATTATTTGTATCATTGCATTTAAAAATGGATTTGTTAATTTTAATTTCTTGGCAATATTCTAATTTGAGCTATAGAGATAAATTTTGTTTGCAGAGAAATCTGGTGCCATTTTGTTATTCAGCACATGGGAAAGGTGCTTTACCTTTATACAGCTGGATGAAGTTCTTCATATTCTTGAAAGGTTTTTCTGGATATATCTCTCTGTGAGATCAATGGAAGATATGTGTTTGTGAAAGACTTTTTGCTTTGTGAAGACTTTGTGAAAGACTGTGAAACACAGCATGAAGAGAGAAAGCTGCTTGGAAATATGAATGGAGCATGTAAATAGAATAAAATAATAGAAAAATAATGTGATAGGTGAGAAACTGTAACAACAGCTGACTCCCAGTATAAGATTTTTGTTCCATAGGAGGGGCTAAAGTAGTGCCCGCTGAAAACGCCGTAGGTGGTGACTTGTTGCATCATACAGACCTTAAATGTATATGGTTTAAAGAGACAGGACAGAACAAATGTGAGAGGACCTCCTCTTACCTAATTTTGGGAACTAGGATGTGAAACCACTACAGCAATGATCCTCAAAGATTTCTCCATCAATGCAATGTTGCTGGAGTGGTTCTTTGATGCATTAGCTTGATGTGTTTGTGTCCTATTGCAGGTTGTGTTTGCTCCAGGACACAGGGAGTGTTCCCAGCCCTGCTGCAGGGCTCAGATAGTAGAGTTTTCAGGCCCACATCTTTACTGCAGAATCTTGTCTTACTATCAGTATGAGGTTTACAATGAATGTCTCACAGATATGCTTATTCTTAATGCATGTTGAAATAATTGGCATTGCTACATGTACAAGTCTTGGAGGAAGATCTGTGATATCATTCATAAAATGGGACAATACTTCTTTATTCCAGAATGAGAAAGAAGGTTTCCCAGTGGGTAGCTTTGAGTTCCATGTATAAACAACGTACTGAGACCCTGAGAAGCTTTTTCCCTCCATCTCCACCAAGTCCTGCTGTTCTCCCTCTCAGCTGTTGTCTTCACTTTAACTTACGTATAAAGGCATTTAAAAAATACGGCATGCATTTTTTTTGTCTTAATAATGTCTGCTGTTAGGAAGACTTTTCTGGATAGGCTGGGACCAGTCAGCATTTTATCTTCCAGGACTCACATATCGTTTGAAGTGCTGGATTTGACTAATCATAGTGAATCAGCAGGATTGCTAATTGTTGATTTCTCTACTTTTTAAGGAACCCTTCGGCCAACTCCTTATCCTTTGTCAACTTTTGCATTGACACTAAGATAATCATTACTTTTCACTCTTCAACTGGTTTATGTCTTCAGTGCATTCAGCTGGAGTTTTAAAGAGTGAAATGCTTATTTTAGTGATGAAACTTTGAAGTTGCTGACCCTTTTTAAGTAAATGATTCACTGATCTCTGCTGTTGCGCTGAATGTTTTAATTTTGTCTTTACAATGGAATGAATTTCAGAGGAAAGATAATATAATGACTGCTCTGTTTTCAGCCTATAAATTAAATGAACCAAAATGTTCTAAATTCTGCAGATGAGATAGTGCATTGCAAAATTTTTGCAAACATGTTGGCATGCTGAATATTTATTGTTACTCATACTCCTGCTTGCTTTGTCATCCTGTTTACTTTTACTATGACTTTCACTTAAAATTTAACTTCAGTTGACTAACAATTAACTTTTACTTCACATTTTTTTCTCTCTTGCTGTGAAAGAAGCACAGAATTTTTAACATAAATAAAAAACACCCCACTCCTCTGTATGCTTTTCCAGCAGACGAAGCTTTACGGATGTATATATAGCATTTGACTTTAGTGTCCTTTAAAGTGTTCCTGTGTAGAAACAAGAGCAACTATTACACATTAGGATAGAGGATCTGTAATGTCTTTCTGCCATTTCAGCCCCTCTTGGCTGATATGAATGGGACCAAATGTACACTGCCTTTGTCCCCACTGATTACTTTGGTTGATCTAAATCTTCTGCAAATTCCAACCTTACCCATTCTCTGATACTGTAGGGTTTTTTTGTAACAGGAAAATTAATGGCTTTGAGTTGTAGCTAATTATTGTAAGGAGCCTTGTCTTCTTGTATATTTTCTTAAGGTTCTGAAGTTCCATTATTGTTTCTCTACATTGTGTTATGGACCATATGTTTCTGTGCAAGTCAGTCTCTTTGCTAGAAACAATTTTTAATTTACTAATAATTGCTTACCTTTCCTTTCTAGTATCTCACATAGCATAATTTTCTGGGTAGATCTAAAATGTTACAATTTCCAGCTGTACCAATGTATGTGGAGTACATAGAGAAGCACAGCACACTTATAGTTTATTAACTTTTTTATTCCATCTCTTCACTTGCTTATTTGGCTGCTGTTGTTAATATTACTTTTATATCTAAAATTAAATGTTAAAATGGGTATTAATCTGAGGATTATAGTAACTAGAATAAAAGTGATTAACATTTACTCTAAATGGATTCTAAGTCTCATTAGTGGTAGATTGCAGCTCTTTTAATGACATCAGTGAAGCTGTGGTCATGACCAGTCACATAAATGGATGAGTTTGCAATATAGTTGCATCTTTTTCCTGTTAAAAACACCTCTTTCTTGATAAAAGAGCACCTGATATGACAGGTATCAAATTCTATCAAGTGAAGTTTCTCAACAGTACTTCTAAACAAAATAATCTGAGTTGTGCTTTTAATTTTATCACAGTTGTTTCCTCTGCCTCTGATTTATGTTGGAAACCACTTAAGTGGATTATCAAGTACCAGCAAACTCAGGTACAGTAACTAGAAGTAATAAATAGACTGTTATGATTTTACCCTTTTCTCTTGTGGGGTAAAAAAGAAACACTAAAGAAGAGTATTGTCTAGAGTCTTAAATCCGTGTGGTGTCTGCCTGCCTGCCTGTCTGTCTAAACCCCTGGTACTGTTATGAAATTTTTACTCAAACATTTGATTAGTTCACAAGTTGTCTGTTTCCTTTAAGGGGAGCTTAGCCAGGCCTGTACTGGTATAAAATCCCAATACACTTACATGACCATGAAAGTGCTTACACTTTCACCTCACACCCAAGCATCCAGATTTTCCTGGGTGTCTTATGCAGAAAACTGTAAGATGTTTGTGAAAAAAGAAGCTTAAGGAAAATGTTTATACCATGATGTCATGGTAAATATTTAGGAATCACCAAGAGATGAAAAAACTGCTGTGCAGTGGGGTGGTGGTGGTAGCCTAGCCCTGCTGAGTAGACTCAGGAGAGTTGCTTCTGTGCTAGTGCTAAAAAATGTAAGTAAAGTAGACCTGTGCTGTAATAGAATGAATGACCATATTTTCTGTGGAAGATGAGCGCAGAAGCATGATGTCTGCACCAGAACCAGAGGATACAGCACTACCATTATGGTGGGTTGTTTTATCATTGCACACTCCTTAGAGTTTGGTACTAAGCTAAATCAAAACAAAATTTGCAAGTTTGTCTGTATTTCATAACTATGAGACAGATGCTAGGAAAGAAAATAGAGACACAGAACCATAAAATCATCAGGGTTAGAAAACACCTTTAAGATCATTCAGTCCAACAGTCAACCCAGCACCACCACTGAAACGCTGGACCAGTAACCTTATCTCCCAGTGCCAGATCCAAACACCCTCAGGGGTGGTGACTCCACCACCTCCCTGGACAACCTACTCTAATGCCTGATCACCCTAACAGTGACAATTTTTTTCTAACATCTACTCTAAATCTCCCCTGGCTTAGCTGAAGGCCATTTGTTCTTGTGCTCTCACTGCAGGCACAGTAGAAGAGACGTGCCCCCACCTCATTACACCCTCCTTTCAGGGAGTTGTAGAGAGTGATGAGGTCTCCCAATGTATTACTTTAAATTTGTTTACATTTCTTTTTATCTATAGAATTGATGTTCTCTAACTATGAACACCAGATGCCTGATCCTGCAATTCCTTGTTGAATGTGTTCACAAGTTGTTCCACTGGGACCAACATAAAGACTTAGGCAGTACTGTGCGTAGAACTTCAGCCATTGTGAATATGGAAGTAGTTTCAAAACTGCAAAATTTGGCTTTTTCTTTCCCTTTTCTCTGACTGTAAATTTAAATGTTTTGTAGGGTATATAAATGCACCTTCTCTGTCTCCTGTGGCTGGTATACCTCTTTTAGATTTACCAGTTATAACTAATTTCTATAACAGAAACTTCAAAATGCCTGCAGTGTTTCCACCATTAAGACTTCGTTACATTGCATTTTGTTACATTATATGACGCTCGTTTACATAATTGAATTCTCCACTTTGTTTGGGTTGTCTGGAAGGGGGAGATAATCCTATGCATAAATTCAAAATATCTGTTGTGAAGTTATTAAACATTGTGTTCGGAATTGTATAATTTATTAATGCAGTTGTTAATAATTATTAACAACTAGGCAGGGGATTAATTGGTCCACATGACCATACTGTCACATTTACAAAGTGACAGATGCAAGTGTTTTCTCACCCAGAAAGATTTCCAACTGCATTACTTCATGAAGATAACAATATGTTCCTAAAGGTAGCAGCTTGTTGGATGGTTGCAGCTGGTCCCACCTTTCATATTGCTTGTAATTCCTCTAATTTTTTGGTCATGGATTTATTTTACTTTTTTCAAAGTACCGCTTGTTTATTAAGCATGTTTTTTTGGTTTTTGTTTCTTTTACATGTTTTCAGGGACAAGTTTATGCTCTCTCTTAAGTTTACAATAGAAATAATTTTTATTTAATCTGCCTATGAATTTTGCAGAAAGAATTATTTCATAATGGTTATTTTAGGTAGAAAATACCTACTGTACTCCATTTCAGTAGTGCAGAGTGTCCTTCAGAACATAGCCAGTTGCACTGATTTAAAAATTGGCAAAGCCTGCATCTAATGTCAGACTGACATTTTTATATACTTACTAAGTGGTTTGGTATTTGTTTTGGGTTCCTTATTGCTGGACTAATTTTTCCATTCCCTGGGTTAGTGAAATAAGAGAATATAAGAATACTGTTAATCTGATACTATATTTGGATTTTTATTTTGTTTTTTTGACAGTTTGCCGATGTTTACAGTGCTCAGGAAGTTTACCATTCCACTTACTTTACTGCTGGAAATCATCATACTTGGGTGATCCTTTTTATTTGTTTTTGGGGTTGTGGTTTTGTTTTTCATTTAAGATACCTTTATTTTAGATCATATCAAACAGGTTACGTGTCTCATCTCATCAGAATATTGAATGAGTGATTTTTACGTACAAATAGAGAAAAGCAAAGAAAGTGATTTATGTAGCTTTTTCAAAGGCATCGATATATACATTTTAGTGAAGAGAGGGAAAAAATTATCTTGCCTTCATTTTCATATCTCATTCTCCTGACTGTTACATGGGTTTCAGGTCTGCAGACACTGAGACACTTTAAGTGGTTATGTTTGTGTCTGGTCTTGGAGGCTCTTAAACTATGAACTGCTTCAAACACACAGATCCTTATATCTCCAAAGAATGCTGATAGCATGGCAATCTGCTTATGTAGAGTAACTGTCTGGGTCAAGTCTGAAAACATTTAATGAAGCAAAATGGTATCTACCAGTTGTTAGATCAGAGAATTCCATACTTACAGATGTCTGTGTTGTTTTTCATGAGAAATTAAGGATATGCTAGATGTTCAGGATCTTTAATTTCAGTAGTCCTGAGTTGTAGAAATGGGAGTATAAATACATCATACTTTGTTTAGAACTTCACAGTTCTATCCACATGGCTGGTGCTGGACTCACAAGATGAACTCGCAAGGAGAAAACCGGCTTGCTGAAGCTGAACCCAGGCAACATGAGAGTGGTGGTCAGGGGAAAGCTAAAAGCAAAAAGCCCCCAAGTAAACTGTAATCTCCTTTTGGCTGAAGCAGCAGTTAATTGATCAATGTGGTTCATATTTGGAGATACTCTGGAATTCTTTTGTAGTTTTAGCTCTGCCGAGGGAAAGCAAAACTTGCCCTGTTCTGTTGACCTGAAGACTCCCACAAACTGAAAAAAAGAGTGATTCATTAAGATTATCATAAGTGCTCAGCTGGAGAACAGCAAGGTGGCCTATGAGTGCAAGTAACATCCTAACCAAAGGAAAGCTTGGGAGGAGAATGCTGTATTGGTGCAGACTGACACAGTGTATATTCTCAGCTGAAAATGAAAGCACTCTTGAGAGTCTGTGCAGGCTTATGTCAGGATTTTTGAAACAATCAAGGTTTGGGTTGTCACTCTTGAGAGTCATTATGAGCAAAGCCTAATTTATGTAGAATCTGCTGAGCAGTTTATTATTGAGACGGTGGTCCACAGATGTGCTCCTTTACACATAGGATTTCTCCAAGAGCATTTCCTTCTTCAAGGGCACTGTACATTTTGCTTTGATGGATCTTCTCTCTCAGTCTGTCCTGACAGAATAAGGACTAGGGGAATATCTGTAAGGCATATTGCAGTATGGTGCAAAAAATGAGTATTTAAGATGTTTCCAAATAAAGTGGTGAAGATATAAATACCTTTTTATAGGTTTAGAGTATACTTTTTACAACTCTGTGGCAGCACTGACCTGGTAGTGAAGAATATCATAAACTCCCTGTTTTCCCTTTCAAGTAACGGGTTTCCATTTGAGTCCAAAATAAGTATCTATTTAAAAATAATCCAGACAGTGTGCTGTATAGTATTTTACTCAACAAAGGTGATATGAAAAACTGCATGAGAGATATACAGGGATTTTTCTTAACTGGCTGGAAAACACTGAAATATGTCTACTATGAATATCAACACACATTGAATTTGTTTGGTTCAGTGCTATTACTTTGAACCTTTAATCTTTACTGTTATAATTATCTAGTAAGAGAGTGCTCACAGTGCTTTTTCAATCTCCCTTCTCAGGGCCAAGGTCTGACAGCGTGGAACATGGGCAATCATGTTGTTTCTGTAAGGTTGTCAAGACTTTGCCCACCTGTTAAATGTTCTGTGATTATTAATTGCTTTGATACTTTGCAGGCAGACAGCCATTTAATCTCCTCTTCAAATAATAAAAATGTGAACTGTTTCAATTTTTGCCTACAGGAAACGGTACCCACTGAATATTATAGTCAGCGTATTTGCCATCATTCTTGGGGCTTTCATAGCCGCTGGGTAAGGTTTTACTTTCTCATATGAAGCCATATTATGTGGGGAGGGACAGCAGGAGAACTTTTTCCTTGTTTCGTTCCAAGTAAACCCAAGTTGAGATCAGTTGCTCTGGATAAAGGTGATTTGGAAAATCTCTCTAGTAACATCACTGGGAGGTGCAGTTATGCAAAGGAAAAAACCTGATGCCTTCTGACAGTCTTTGGATGTGTCTTTTTCCACATCTAGGTTTTCCACGTTTGCAGGATCATAAGTGAAGGAAGTTAAAACTGTGTGAGGAAGGTTGTTTTTATTTCTTGGTATCAGTGTATTTTAATAATCTTGAGAAAATATATTCTTGTTCTGGATAGAAAGACTGATATTTTTGTTGTCAAATATTGAGTTAGGCATTGTATAATTTTTTAATCATAAAAAGCCCACTTTTTTTTAGTAAGTTCCATTGTAAGATAATGTTCACAAACCACCCATATGCTATTGTCCTGTGTTTTCTGTTTGAACAGTCCTTTACATGACTGGAAAGGTAATATTTTGTTTGTTTGTTTTTTTCTTGGCTTTGCTATGAAGAAGGGTAAATAATTTCCATGTGATGTGACCCAGATAGAGTGATGTCCTGTCAGATGAGTTACCCTGTATTGATGAGGTAACTAGTCAAAACAGAAAGGATGAAAGTATGTCTGCTCTGACTGTAAAAAAGTCAGATTTTATTCCCTAGCCACTTTTTGTAGTAAAAGGAATAGGTAAGTATATTCTGTTCTAGTTGGACTAGTTGTTAAGGTTGAGATGGGTGGAATTTTTCTGAATGAAAACTGAACATTTCCTGCCACTTTCATACTGAGTATTAGGAACTCTCTGGTGTCCCATTTGTGATGGTCCTGTGACTGGAGAAATGTAATGTACTTTGACTTACAAAGAACACTTGAAGCAAAACCTGTGACTGGCGAGTTCATGGGACTTGCATATCCTCATTCACAATATTCATCTTGGTAAACAAGGTAATGCAATGCAATGCATGTTTTTTGCTTATTTAGAATACTGTACTTCTTTCTTTTCCAGGTCTGATCTGTCTTTCAATCTGGAGGGCTACATCTTTGTGTTGCTAAACGATATCTTCACAGCAGCAAATGGAGTTTATACAAAGCAGAAAATTGATCCAAAGGTAACTGTGGAGTGATTAGATTGAATTTAGCATTATGACAATATGACAGCAGTGGGCTACTGTCCTGGTTTGGGGCAAATTTAGGGAGGAAACTTCCAAAGGGGTCCCTCTGGAAGGCAAATTTAAGTGGCCCTTTCCCCTCCCTGTTCAGGAGATAAACGTCCTTCAAGAGAAGTGGAAAAAACTCTTTATTTAACAAGTAAACTATTCACAAGCATAAAAAATGAATAATATTAAACAATAAAACCTCTCACTGTTCTGAAGGGAGATGGCAAATTCAGCAAGTCCTTTTGTGGGGGATAGTTCGGCTTGCTCAGTCTCTTATCCATCCCTCCTGCGCTGGAAAATGCCATGTCCGGGGCGCCAGTGGGCCACAGGTGTGAGCTCCCAGTGTTTTTCTGGGTTTTCAGTCCAGGGCGGGGCTGATCAGTTCTGAGAAAAAGTAAAGCCACAGTCTGGGGAACTTCTCTGCCTCAGGTAGCTAAAAACTTACTAAAAGGCAAAGGAGAGGTCTCTCCATACTGTCCGTGCTGCAGACAACACACACCGAGAGAGAGGGAGCTGAAGCTCTTATCTTTGTGGGTTTGAATACAGCCACCTCAGACATTCCACCGCTTCTCCTTTTCCCCCCATTCACTCTCAGATCTAGTTCTAAAGGCACAAAACTTATTTCTGGGCTAAACAGACAAATGGGGATAGAATTCAGCATCATAAAGTCACCCCAAGACATTAGTCACCACAGAACGTCTACTTATTATATGACTTTTATGTATTTACCATTATGAAATCATGAATAACTTCAATTACTTTCACATTTCAGTTGATATATGCATTCTTAATGCAGAACAGCCTAGAAAAAAAATTGTTGTTTGTATCTCTGGCCAGGCTTTAGTAATTTTCTTTTCTCCCAAGTCTTTTAGGCAGAGTTCGTAGTTACTAAAAAAAATAAAATAAATCCAAAACATAAGCAAACAGTTTACCTTTAAATTTGGTATATATTTATATAGGGATGACTACTTTTTGACTAGAAACACACTTTATGTGAGGTTTATGTAAAATAAACAGAGAACTGTCCAGCCTGAGTCATAACCGCTGTAACTGTAGTCTTTTTCAGTTATCTAAAAGCAAGTCTGCAGCAAAGGCAGGTGAGACAAGGAATTAGATGATATGTTGATA
This sequence comes from Hylia prasina, assembly GCA_013397195.1. Lineage (NCBI taxonomy): Eukaryota > Metazoa > Chordata > Aves > Passeriformes > Sylviidae > Hylia > Hylia prasina. The sequence continues at coordinate 186,367 of VYXD01013948.1, forward strand.
GATATTACTTAGGTAAATGTTGGGCAGGCTGCTCTCCAAATGCAGTGCCATGAAACATACCAAGACATAGCAAAGAGCAGTCCTGGATAGAGGTTTAGTTTCTGTCTTCTGTGGTTCACTCTGTACTGCAAAAAATATATGTATTTTAATAATCTTAGATATCTTAGTTGATTCTAGACTGCATTTTTATTTATGAGCAGCACTTAACAGCCTCACAATTTTCTGCAAAATACAGGAGAAAAGATAGGCTGGAGAGAATTTCTAAACAGCATGGCTGAATCTGGAAGAAGGGAAGGCTATGTTTTTCATTCTCTTAATCTTCTGCCTTTGTGTAAAGCAAGTTAACCCAGAGGTTTTGTAGCAACTCTCAAGTTGCATATAGTTACATCACTTACTAATGATTACTGTGAGCTCTATCTATGAGTCAAACTTACTTCATTTTCCTGTTATGTGTTTTCATGGTTGATTTTCAGTAGAAGGACTGGCCAGGTAGAGACTTATGTGAATTTAACACAAAGCAGTTTTGGACCAGTGCTTTTGAAAATTCCTGGTGTTGTATAGAAAGTGTCCAAGGTATAACAGAGCAGTAATACTCTGCTGAGTGCACAGACAAAGTGGCTGAAGTGGAAATTCAGCTTAGTATGAAACACTGAATCCAAGGATTGCAAGTCCGTATTTTAAATTGAGATATATTCTATTCTATTTACTCACTGACAATAATGTCAGAAGAATTACCAGAGTAATGTGTATTATTTTGCTCCCAAATGGCTTTTAATGCTAAACACCATGTTTCACTTTTCGCAGGAGCTGGGAAAATACGGTGTCCTGTTTTATAATGCTTGTTTCATGATGATTCCAACAGTCATTATTAGCTTTTCTACTGGAGACTTTCAGCAGGTCAGTAGCAATATTGCATACCTCAGACTGATAATGTTTTGTTCGGGTATCATTTGGAGAGTGGGAGAAGCTTTCTGTTTGTTTCTGAAGAGGCAATCCTACCTCTATGTTAGTGATTAGTGTTTGAAAAGTGTGAGTTGGACTTGTCCTTTACAGGTAAAAACTTGTGATTATTCACTTAAGAAGAAGCTGAATTTGTGTGATAGTCTATATTTGAGTCTTTGGGTATGAGCTAACGTACGTTTGGGAAGTCCCAGCCAGAACAAATTTTTCAGAGTATACCTGCACTGTGTGATTTGCCACATGCTCTAAAACGACATTGCAGCTATACAGACAATTTCCACTCTTTCTCTCATTTTGATGTCCAGGGCAGATTTCTGTTTAGTCTCAGTCTATTTTGGTAATCTACATTTTGGATTTTCATAGAATGAGAGCAAGACCCCAGGTAATCCTAATACAATATCCATAGACAGTATGTCCTGATAAAGTATCAGACCAGAAGGTTTTCCTGGCTCCCTCACAGACTTGCTGAGTTGCCTTTTTTGTAACAGTAAAATGAGTCTAGTCACTCAAATTCCTTTCTAGAAGTGTTTTATCTCTGCCACAGAAAATTCTTCGGAGAGTGTAATAAATCATTGCAATGTTCTTTGTTGTATGCTGTTGTGCCCTGAACTCAGGGCACAACAAATTCTAATTGTGCTCTTAGAATTCTGCTTTAAGTAGAGAAATTATGATTCCCTGAAAATGCTGGAATTAGGTCTGCTGTGAATGTGAAATTTCTTTATGTCATCAGTCCAGCATGACCTTGTGCGAGTTTAGGAAATTGCAGCTGCTGCCTGTCTTGGAAAATGGGCCCAAGTTTGTATAGCTATAAGATTTTAACTGCTTTTCCAGCACGCAGGGTTGGAGACATTTTGGAAGACCTGGCCAGAGAAGTTTACCTGGTTGTTAGGTGTTCTTCAGGGAAAAATAAGAAGTGTGTTGTGCCCACTGGGTGCTCTGCTGTAAACAACTTAATGCTCAGTTACCTGCAGAGAATAAATATCTATCAGAGAAATATATTGTGCTTGCTGTGCATCCCACTGGTTTGGTGGCTTAATAATAGAAGTCCTATTAAATGATGCAGATAGTTAGACAGTGTCAGTATTATGCACAGAAATAAAATCACAGAGAAAACAGGGAAAATGGAAAAATACTGATGACAAATCAGCTAATTATTGTAGATAACCCTTGTACTTAGCAGTTTTTCTGGCCAGTTTTACCCTGGCAGAGCTTCTTGCCTTGACCCCTCACTGCATATGTCTTTTCCTGTGAAGTCAAAACATCAGTACCACGTCTATGTGATAGGGAAATGCTTCTGCTCTCCTAGCTAGTTCTGTAATCTTGTAGAGATTGCCGTTTGTGAGTGAATGTCTGGGTTACTCATCTCTCCTTCACCAGCTTGCTCACTGTGAGGGCAGGAAAGCATGATGCAATGTAAGAGGAAGGAAGCCCCAGAATGACTCTCTGTTATACTCTGCAGCTTGTTTTTGCACACCAGCACAATTCTAGCAGGGCAGAGCTGCTCAAGATCCTTTTTACCTATTACCTCATATGGCAGAGGCTCAGCTGGCTGCAGCTCAAGATGGACTAACAAACAGCCTTTATTCTGTTTCTCAGGGGTGTGTTCAGCCTTAGCTGCATTTCGTGCTTATGCAAGTGTAAATGAACCAGATTAAAATGGAGCATATCCAGGAGTCACTAGAGATGGAAAAGAATCTGTGATGTATTTCTTAGTGACTGTGTGGCACTGTGTGATTGTTTGCTGCACTTCACTAGGGAGGACACTTCAAAGTGATTGAGCCTTGATCTGCATTGTTGAGAGACCTTAGTAATGCTCAAAAATGCAGACTTGGGCCTTGAAAGTTGCTCATGAATGAATCTGTGATGTGGAAGAGATTTAGAGGAAATTATTTATGTATTTGCTGCTTCAGTGTATCTCACGTCAACACTATTTATTATGTGTTATTATTCAAAGTGTTAGTATTTGTCAGTAAGTACCAAAACACAGTTTTTTATGTTCATTGCTTATGGTGTGCTCTCCATGTTACAAGTATGTGTCTAGGTATGATGGGTGCTGTCACCCTGTTGTTTCTCAAGTTAGATGCATTAAACTGTTTCCAGAAGTAATATAAATGGTTCATAATTTTGATATGAATTAAACATATTTTGTGAATTTACATATTTTCATATTCAGTACATTTTATGTGTGTTTACAGTGGATTATATAGCACATAATTCTCTTTCTCTCTCTCTTTTTTTAATAGGCAACACATTTCCAGCACTGGAAAAATTTTTTATTTGTCTTTCAATTTATTCTTTCCTGCTTGTTGGGGTAAGGACATGGGGGAATCAAGCAGGTTGTTTTCATGACAGTGTTTCAAATTGCAAATCTCAAATGTACGACTCAATAATAACTTATGTTAAAGTTCAAAGAAAATGGTTTTTCCCTGAGGGTTATATCTTGACTTTTAATTATTTCTAATGGTGTAAATAACTGTTCAGTGCTATTTTTGACCTCACAATACAGTGCTGAACAATATGGCATTTAGCTTCTTATTTTCTGTACTGTTTCCTCTATCTGTCTCCTCCGATCATCTAATTTTTTCACAGTTAATAGCATGTAAGTCCGTGGGTATAGGAACTGTTTCAGTGTGTTTGTTCTTTAAAGCAGCTGGGAAAGTGTGGGAGACTCTAAAGTAATGAAACAATGCATTGGTCCTGTTGAAACTGCAGTCAAAGGAAGAATGAGTTACATCCAGTTCTTCTCTTCCATGTCAGAATCGAGGGGTCAAACTAACTTCAAATACTGACATATAAACAGCACAGAGAAAACGGAAGACTCTGCTAGAGCTCAAGTAGCATATTTTAACATATATTTTGAATATTCTTTATGTGCACATCATTAATTTAAAATAGACATTTGCAGAAATTAGTGCATAAGGATTTGAAATAGGTGGTATTATAGATCCCAGAAAATTACTGATCCAAAAAATGTTGAACATCTTCAAGTATTGCTGAACTTCTTAGCTCCCTGGGAGGAACTTATAAGATTTTCTCCTTTGTTTAGGTTTCTCTTGATGTATTCTACTGTCCTGTGCAGTCATTACAATTCTGCTCTCACAACAACAGTAGTTGGTGCCATCAAGGTGAGTTATGGACCAGAAGAGGGAAGAATATATAAATGCTCAAATAGATAGGAAAGAGCATTGGCTCAGCAGTGATCTTGATTCTATTGAGGGCTAATATTGAGACACTGCTTTTGCCAAACAAGGTTGCACCACAAAGTGACCCTGTTCTCTTGCCTTGAAAGTCAGGTATGTTCCAGAAAGCATTGTTAGTATTGATCTATTTTTATTTCTCCTATGAGAACAATTTTAATTAAAAGATGTACATTTAGCCATATTTCATCAGGCTATCCCTGCCTCTGTTGTTTTTTAGGTTATTGTGTGTTAGTCAAGATGCCCTGATGCAAATCCAGGTGAACTGGTTGGGACTACCTGCTTTTACCTTGGGCTAAACTAATTTCCTTTGCAGCTGATACACAGGGCTTTCATAGATACAGAATAATGACTAAGCTGAAGTATGGAGTGTGCTTTATGGTTAAGAGCCTCAGCCTCTGTGTGAGAACTTATGTTCTAGCTGAACAGACTGTTTAATTTTGGTTTGTACAAATTCTGGTCAATTTGATCAACACCAAAACATGCATGTCTTAAAAACTGAGCCCAGTGTCCTTACAGTCTGTTTTCTTAAACCCACTTTAATTTAAAACCATGCATCTTGCTTTGTGTTGATGAAGACAGCATGTCTAGGAACATCCCTGACTGCCCATGCATTTTTTTGTAGGCCACTTTGGAGTGAAGCACAGAACTGTAAAGTTGAAAGAGCTTTAATAAAGATAAAACTTATGCAGCTGTGGGCAAAACATTTTCAGAATTCAGACTAGCTTAGGCATAGGAATAACAGTACTGAAAGTGCTTCCTTCTATGACTAAGCAAAATAATACATTCACCATAAAATCTGCAAAAGGAGGGTGGTGCTTCTCTTTCTACATACCTTTTCTTTTTTGAAAGCTGCAGGATTAATCTAATAGTTTTCATTCTGTGGCCCCATTCTGAAAGCGTTCTTTTGAATTCTGGATGTCTGCATCAAACCATTAAGTCAGGGCAAGACTATTTATATTTTCTAAGCTGTGATAGTCTTTGACAAACTTTGAGCAGCTTTAAAGTTGACAAGCAGGTTATGATGGAGCAGTCTCTGTTAAAGACTGGTAGAGACAGATGTCATTGTCCAGACTAGCTGCTAAAACAATTGAAATCAACAAAGTGTTGGTAAAATGATCACACACTTCTACATCTTTTTAGGGGACTCTTTTTCCAAAACTTGATGCAGGTGGATGAGAAGTAGAGGCTTTAAACTGTTCCTGTCTTGAACTTGTACCTAGTGATTTCAGTGCAGATTTAGTTGGAAAAGTAAGCAGATAACCCTCTTAATGAAGTTAAAATTTTACTGTAACTTAAGACATACTTTTTATGCTGAAGAGCCCAGAACCCACTTCTAAGAAATGAGATTTGAATTTCAGAGATAATAAAGAAATACATTGCAAAAGGTTGACCATTTCAAAAGGTAGCTCCATTTTGTCTAATATCAAATAGCACTTTTTTCCCCTAGAAAGTCACTGTGGATATGTTTAGAAAACATACTGATTTTATTATTTTTTCATTGCTACATTATCCATAAGGGTGACATCCCATGAAATTAATTTAAAGGCTGATTTTAGAGTCAGCAACACAGTATAGATATTTCTTTAGAAAAGTGTATTTATTAGATGATATCACTTCTATTCATGGAGATGAAATCTGACTTAAATAAATGCATTACTTTTGTTTCCTTGCAGAATATATCCATTGCTTACATTGGAATGTTGATTGGTGGAGATTACATATTCTCCATGTTAAACTTTATAGGGCTAAATATTTGGTAAGTGAAACTTAATCAGCCTTTATTTATTAAAGCTGAAAATTTCTTGGTGAGCTCTAGTTTTATGTTTTGTTTGATTGGACTCATTTGGGTGATGCAGATTTGAAATTACTGGCCTGCAGAAGCACTGCCTCGGGATGTAAAATTCATTAGTTAGTTATGTCTTTTCATGTCTGTTTTCAGGTAGTAAATCTTACTGTGGTAAGGCCCAATTGTGGAATTATGCCTGTAGTTTTACTGTTTGGAACTGAATTGGTTCTTTCTTCTTTTGTTATGAGCCAGCAATTCTGAGCTGCGAGGCCAGGTGTGGTGTGGGAAGTGAGAACTGACTGAATGAGTTGTGCCCATTGAATATAAGTTCTAACTTGTGAGTTGTTACTTTCTGTGCTTAGAGATGATAATTTGTGTGTATGAATCTATGTGAGCAACTGGTAATTGATCTTTGTCTGCTTGGGACTGCTTCCTCTGATGTATTACACAGCTCTGAGGCACTCCTAGTTTATGATAGCTTGTGTTCTTTAGCCCTTCAGAAGGAAAGGTATGTACCTATGAAATGACATCTGTAACATCAGATATATTTGACACCACTGTTCATTCTCTTTTCTTCAGTATGGCAGGAGGACTGAGATACTCTTTTTTAACATTAAGAGGAAACAGCAAGCCTGCACAACCTGGGGATGAAGAGAATGCACTTCCAGTGTCAAAGAGTTAGAAAAAATGCTTGCCTTGAAACTTGAAGATACAAGTTTGTTTAGTATTGCCAAGACCTTAAATGAGTACATGTTGGAACATATTTGGAATAATAAAAAAAATCTACCTCAGTTGTCACAGACATGCACACAATTCACAGGCTCAGAAATATTCTTGCACACATTTTTTACATGTCAACTAGTTTGATTTTAGCTTTTTTTTACTCTACGAGCCATTTTATAGACAGGAAAACTACAAGCAAATCTCAAGCTGTAAATTTCTGTATTTGCCTGTACTTGGGTGCTATTTCAACAAGATCTTTGAGTTCTGTTTCAGTGACTGCCTGTAGTTTCTTGAAGCAAAACTCCCTATAAAGATCATGAGGCTTGATTCACCATTGCCTTATGCCATATGCAATCCTTGATATCAGTGAGGAGATGAAAGATCCTAGTGGTTCAGATTGATTTCATGCATGTATTTGCTCTTGGGTAAGTGATATAGAAGGGGATATTTGCCCCCAGATTTTTCCCTGTGTGTCAACTAAAAAATTCAGGCTATGTCTGTGTGTGTACATTGTGTAGACATTCTCTCTGTGTTTTTCTTATCCTCAGTCACACCATAGTGTTCTGCAGCAATAGTCACTGTTATAACTTTGCAGCAAATCAAAGAGTAGGGAAATGACAGGGGATTTTTTTAATATTTAAAATTTGTGTGTGTTTGTGTGTATCTGTGAGCCAGTACCAACAAGTCTATTTTGGATAAGGCACATTTTTCTTTTTGTATCACAGAGCCCTCCTCTCATATTTTGTCTGTAACCATCTCGCTGCAGAGAAGTGGTGCTGCTATGTACAAACATAGTAGGGAAGGGAAACATAGATATGTGGAAGACTGACTTGTGTTTTAATAAGGAGAAATGGCTAGTGTCCTGTTGTGTCTTATATATACAGTAAAAGCTTATCTGGTTTATGCTTTCAATTTCTAACCAAGGAATCATAATGAGGATGGGGATTACTACAGTAGGCCCAGCTGGTACCGTGGTTAAGAGACTGATGGTCTGACTTATCATCTGGGACAATAACACCCTTACCTATGTTTCATAACACCTGTATCTATATTTCCTTCTTTGAAAATACTTGATAATGCTTACCTGTATATCTGAGGATAATATGATAGGAGCATTGAAATGCTGGTAGACACAGAAGTTTATCTTGTTGAAGCTCTCAATTCCCTGCAAGCACGAGCCAAGATTTTGAAAATAATCAAATCAAAAGAAGATTTTGAAAGACTTCGACGTGGAACCAGGGTGGTCTAATGACTTGTTTGATCGCCGCTTGAATTAAAATACTGCTAAGAAAATCTGAAAAGCATTATTCTGTGTGTAGCACATCAATAACCAGTCTGAATTAGATATAAGAAACATGTGGGTAACTCACACCAGAGGCTTCAGGGAATGACTGCCTGCATGGATTTGAATGGCAAGATGAACAGTGACTGCAGATACTAGAAGTGGCATTTAAAGGCACAGTCAAAGTGAGAAGAGAAATCTGAGCTATCCATTTTCTCACAGCTGGCTAAGAATATGACTTTCATTTTCTGTCTGCTGGAAACCTCTGGAGGCAAAGTATTGCTGCAAATATTTTTCAATGATCTGTTTTTAAAGATTTCCTTTATGCTTAAAAACCTTCAATATTTTTGACTGTATTCTTTTAAAAGGCTCCTCTTTCTTCAGGTCATCTCTACCTCCACAATTCCAATTACTGAACCTTAACTCTCTGCCATGAGACAAGGTGTTGGAAGGTTTTCATTAATTATGACATTAGTATGAGTGCCATTTGATTGCAATACTGATGAACACACAAAGGCATCTGCTAAATAAGATGTAGTTCCCACGAAGGAACATCTAACATATGCATATGCATGTTATCTAACATAACATATGCAATTAATATTTTGCTGTACCTTTTATAAATAAAAATTTACAGATTACAGTTTTAACAAGTGTTTTGTTTGGGTTGGTTTTTTTTGTGGATGGACACATATAATTGTCCCAAGCAAATGAGCAACAAAAATATTTGGTTTTTATATGATTAACTGCAATAGTGTACTTAAAGTAATTTCTTTTGTCATTCTGTACCATAGTGAAAGTGATTTTATTTAATTTCTTGTTCATGCAATGTTTTTGAAGTGCTTCAGACTTCTATTTCTCACCTGAAATACAGATCTGATAATCACAATCTTTATGACAGTGTTAGAATAATTTAAAAAATAAATCTAGGAATAACAAAAAATAGGTACTTTCTAAAGGTACTTGCAAGTACTTGCATACTTTCACAAAGAAACTCAGCTTCAGTCACTTACTGTTTTCCTCTATATCTGAGATGCTGTTGACTCCAGTAAATTTGCTGATTAAAATTCTGGAAATACGGACTCAACCAGGTGCAACTATCATGTTAGAATTTAGGAAATTGCATGGCTATTTCACCCAGAATGTCAATAATTGTGTCTTTCAGTTAATAAGCTAGGAATTTAAAACTGATTTTTTTGGACACAGCTGCTTACTTTTCTACAGATTTCATATTAATGAACTTAAGGTTTTAAATATGACATTTGTACCATTACAGGTGTCAAGGTATGTTTACAAGGAAACATACAAAGAAAAATAATTACTGGACCAGAAAACCGTATTGTCCTGTATATTGATCAGTTCTAAATATGCTCTAAATTTTGTGGGGATTTTTTAGCAGTGACCTAGCTGTTGTGAAGTGAGATTAAGTGAGAAAATGTGGTCACCCAAGGACTTTTCTACCTATTCACTGCATAAAGTTTTTGCAGTGATTCCTGTGGAAGTCAGAGGAGCAAAATAAAACTTACCTCAGAAAAAAAGCTTAGACTGAGCTCAATGAAGAAGTCCTCACTGAATTCTCACATTCTTAAGAGTTCTTTTTCATTTTCTTCTCATTATCTTGGCCTATTTTACTCGTGTTGGGCCCATGAAGCTCTGTAGACCTATCTGAGACTCATTACCAAACACAGGAAAAGAAAATGGAAATGGAACATGGGAGTCCAGAAGAGAAGACTGTGAATAGCTGTGAGATAGCTGTGGAAAATTGTATTTTGATTCCATCATCAAATAGAATGGAATCTTTTAAAATTTGGGGGAATTAATTTAAAAGAGATATTCAGCATTATTTTTACATGTGGGAAACAGTGAAAACTCTTTAAATTTAAAGTATTCCTTGAATAGTGAGTGATTCTTTGGGTTGTTTGTGATTGCTTGTAAATACTTTCATAAATGTAATATTCAAAACTTTTTTGTTTGACCAGACTTACTTATGAGGTATACCCTGAAGGGAAAAGTAAGACAGCTTTAGTGTGAGGAAACTGGGTTGTTGTTAAGCTAAGACAGCAATGATTTTTTGTCTTCTTGTTACAGATTAGCTAGTGTTACCTTCTTTGTGTTTCAGACATTGTCTTTTCTTGTAAAGCGTCTGCACAGTTGTTGGTTTCTGTCTGAAGGTGTCAGTAATGAAACATGATAAATCTTTTTTTCTGGTTTCAGTATGAATTTGCTCCAGAAATGTCTGGGCTACAATTTAACTCTTCACTTAAGAAGTAGTGCTGATCTCTGTTTGGAGTATTCTTTTTCAAAGGTTGGATTCAGACCATCTCTGGTCTCTATAAATGGTAAACAATGACAATAAAATTAGTTTTTTGTTTGTGTAATTTCCAGAATAGGAGTGAAACCTTTCCTCTAAGGTCAACATCAGAAATCATTGTTTAGTTTGGATTTTCTCAATAGTTTACAAATGTGGATGTAATGTAGTGATGTTCTTCTAATTTAAATCCGGGACCTTTCCTGGAAAAATGAAATCATGTGACTTGATTAATCCTCTCACTTCTCTGCCAAGGCTCAGAGCCTAACACTGTGCTGGAAAGAGACCTTTTCCATGCAGAGAGTGTCTGATTCATACAAACTCACTACCTTTGCTTGCCATGGAAGTGTTCCAGCATCAGCTACTCAGTCTTGTTGGGGGTCTGATCTTTTCTGTACTCTGGTAAAATGCACCACATTTATGAAAGACCTTTTCTCATATATCTGGAGTTCTTTATCTTAGACTCTTTTTCGGTCAATGGAAGAATGGACAGGTAAACCAAACTGCTTCACCATCTATTTGTAATTGGGTGGTGGATTGTTACATGACTAATCAGAAGTGGTTTTCCTTGCATTTCTTTACCCTGTTCCTTCAGAATGAAACACAGTTTCTGGTATGTATGGTTTGCTTGTCTCCTTTTTCTTTTCTCCTAAAGCTTTGGGTTCATGAGCCTGAAGGTTTTGTGTACTAGGGGAGAATAGAAAACTAGTCAGATTGGTAACAGCTCACACCCTGGTGAATTCTCTCCCTTTTGCTATTTCTGTTGTTTTCTCTCTGCTGCAAATGCTTTTACTTTAATGGCATTACCCTGATCCTCAGTTTTCTGATGTGTGAAGCTGCTAGTTTATGTCTAGCATATGTTCTCCAGTTTTCAAAGCAACTTTTCTTGTTCCTGTTGGTGTTGCTTCAGTGTGTTCTTTTCCAAATTGCTGACTTATCCTTAATGATAACATGAATGAACTAAATTTACTTTAATCGAAAATCTTCAAAGGCAGCAAGTTGGCAGTGTTATTTTTAGGATTCTCATAAAATAACACAAAGTTTAACAACTACCTCTTTCTTCCTANGTAAATATGTAATTAACTATTAAATATATGTTTAATTATCCCATCTCATGGTGGATTAATAAATTAAATCCATTCCTGTGTAGAAGACTTGCCTGAATACCAGATACTTCTAAGGCAGTGCATAGGTCTCATTTTAAGTCAGGTGAGAACCTCTCTTCTGTGTATGAGATGAGGAACAGCATGTGGAACTTTCTGTGTGAAATCTTTCCACTTAAGAAGAAGTTGGAAGACTTGTTTCCTTCAATGGACCTTTATGCTGTGTTTTTATAAACAAAGACTTCTGGCCCCAGAAAAATTCATAAAGCTCAAATAATTTGCTGTGTCATGTGGCACATGAGGTTCCAAAAACCATGAAAATTAAAGTTGGCATGTGGAAGTTTGTTTCTCAACAGACTCTTTGCTTTTCATCTACAGGTCTGTTAGGAAACTAAACATACACAGCTTTTTCACTGGGATCTCATTTCCCTGTGAAATGCGAGAATAATTGCTCTTCTGTTGGCAACACTTAACCATTCAAAAACACCTTGTTTTCTGTGTCTCTGGCAACACAGCAGTCCTTAATCCACATTTTTTTTATATTGACTAATTTTTCATTTGCTCTGAAACTTACCAGCTTTACCTTGGAACTGCTTTGATGCTTTGCTACTTTATTTCTTCTGTATTTCTAAGGTGTTAAGTATTTTTCTCTCTGTAGTTCCTCTTTGGTATTTATATGCACAGTGTTTAAAGTTCAGGGTACTTTACAAATGCTGTCACTTGGTTTTCTTTCACAGTAAGACTAAATCCAAAAGTATACTGTGTAGTACAGCTCTGAAGGAAGAATATTTTGTGAATGGCAGCAAGTTTGATGGGATCTTTCCTTACAGAAAGAAATCTTGTGTGAGAAATTGTTGTATCAGTTTCAGTTACCAGTTAGTCTTTACCTCCTACCGTTGTGCCACCGGCATATAAATTCAAAGCTTGAAAAACAGAACTTGTGAAAGTTCATATATAGAAGAAAATTCTGACAGCTTTTCAGCAATTGACTTGTTGATTGTTGACACTGCTGAAAATGAGAGTAGTAACTACCTCCTCTACCACATAGGCCACCTTGGGGAGAGATTTGCTTTGAAGACAGAAAGTGCTGAATGAACTGAGATGCACAAGTCACAAGGAAAAAACTTTAGAAGATTGATTCTATTCTTCAGTGGAGACATTTAGGTTGTATTGCTCAAGAAATGCAGATGATGAAGATTAAACAATTCAGAGAGAAGAAGCTAAACCAGAGCCCCAAATGTAGTCCCTATCCTTTTTGCTTTCTCCAGTGGTCACAGAAGTGGGAGATGCGATTGGAAAAGCATATTCCTTTGGGTAAAATAGATTACCTACCCTTCATTTTATCTTAACAAAATGGCAATTGCTATCCCTCCATCAGTGTCTTCAAATTAGTAAAATTATTCTAGAATCCAAATGTACTGTGACAAATATGGTCCTAATCTTTCTCTCCGTTATGACAAGAATAGCATTAATCAGATTCTGAAAGGAAACCAGTGATACATTTCAGAGGAACGTCATTCAGGCCTCAGTGGTCTCATCAAACCAGGGAACTACAATGAGTGATTCAAGGGGGGCCTATTGTCCGTCCAGAGAAGGAAGTCTCCTAAATTGTCTCTTTTTTTCCCCAGTTTCACAGCTAATTTGCAATGAGCTGGTCCAGTATTAATGCACAAAATGTAAATTTCTAATCCTTACTTGCAAACACATTTTGAAAGTTTTACCTGAAATAACCAATAAGGGAGAAGCTTGTATAAATTAATATAAACTACAAGTTATGGAAATCAGGAGCTCTAGGAGGCTCAAGGAGAAAGAGGATCTCTGTGCTGTTCGTGTAGCCACTACGGTGCAAAGTCACTGCAGCAGTACCTTCCTCTTCACCCACTGAATAGTCAGCACAGAGGGCAGGCTGGTCTTGTATTGTTTTTACGAGCCTTGCTATTACTGATTGTGACTGAGCAGTACATTTTCTCTTTGGTGTCTTCTTTCTAAACTGGCTCCCCTTCTAGAAGCTAAACAGCAATGAATCATGATTTGCTGTCTTCAGGACTGAGGTGACCAGGTGACAAAGAACCATAACATGCAAGAGTTTAGATGTGATGCCTTCTGCTCACAGATTATAAAATGTATTTCACAGGAAAAGAAAACAAATTGATTTTTTAATTGATTTTTGAATTGATTTACAGGATTTTTGCAGTAGTCTTTTCATTATGCATTATTTAAATACCTACATGCCTTATGACTTCCATTACTGGGAATGGCAATACAGTAACTATTTTTGAAACAAC
>VYXD01013948.1:200316-230874 GCA_013397195.1 Hylia prasina
TTTGTTAAGCTTGTTAGATGATCAGTATAAAGCAGGAATAAACAAGTGCTGCCATTTCTGAGTTCCTTAGCTGCCAATGTTGCTGATGTTAGCTTGTTGTTAAGAAATCACCTGAACAGCAGACTTGTTTCTTTTTTCCTGCCTTAGAGTTAATGGGACTAAATATATAAAAATTATTAAATATATAANGAAGCTCAAAGACCAATACCAGGTATTAGAGTTTAACATGTGGCATAGTTGTGAAAAAAATCCAATGTGAGAGAAGGAAAAATGCTGCCTCCTGTCTACTCACTAAGTTGCAGTATTAGTAAGTAAATGGGAAGTGTCTGATGAATAGGTCAGGGGAATTGGGATGGGATCAATACAGAGAGAGCAGGCATCAAAAATACCTGAACATTATTATCATGTCTCTGGGTGAAATCCTCTGTTTATGCAACTTGCTGAACTAATTTTCTGTGTAAACAGCTGGTGATATTTTATTCATTAGAAGGCTGCAAGAACCTGAATTTCTAGATTGGAGCCTCTGTAGTTGTTCTGCTTCATTTGTGCTGTGTTGGTTTTGCAAAAGTAAATCCCTTTAAATGGCCAGCTATAGCAGGTGAAGGGCTGTATTATACCATAAGAGAGAGTGAACCCACTGCTCTCTTGTTTTTTAAAACTTGGCTGGAGCTGGATGGATTTTGTGGAACATTTGTTCATTATTTTTGGCATTTGTGGGATGACAGGGTCATCTTTCTCCATGCTGAGATGTACCATCCTCTCCAGGTGGTCCCTTTGATTGAAGCTGTGCTCAGCTACTGCTCTGTGGGACAGATCCCAAGCCCACACCACATGAGCTCATAGCTTGGCACATCATCTTGCTGGCTGAAGTAGAAGCACACACTTGTGTGTGGCTTGTGGATAAATAAATCTGATCCTGCTGTTTCAGTATTTGTGTGCCTTCAGAGTTTCTGGCTCAGCACTGCTGTCTTGCTGCTCTGATGTCAAGGTACAAAATTCTCTGATGTTCTTCTAGTGTAGATTCCTCTGGTGTTATGTGCTGATGTGAAGGCAACCCTTGCTTGATGGGCACAGTCTTCTAGAGTATTAGTTCTGGCATCAAGTGATGAATTTCTTTCTGATGCCCTGAGCTCAGGCACAGGCTGATAATGAGTCACAACTAATTTAAGGATTCCACACATAGGAGTATATGCTACAGGATTCTAAGGAGAGCAGGTTTTGTGTTTTGGAAGGCTGGTGGAATGTGGTTGCCTGTGTTCAGTTTTATGTGGAGAACCCAGTAGGTGGTTCATTAGGTAAAACGCAGCAGACTGAGGCCCAGAGAGAGATTACAGTATCTACCGGTTCTGTTCCCTTGTTTCCAAGGTTTATGCCTAGATACAGAACTCTGCAAAGTCTATTAAGTTCAAAAGCTGCCTGGGGCTGTATGAAGAACCTGGCAGCCATGAGGTCTCAGAACACTACTTTGTTGATGCCAGAACACAGACCTTTAGTTTCACAAGCTTCTATTGAGAGGCAAGCGCATGTAGAACTTGAGCTTATCTTCTTCTGAATGAATATCCAGGCTTCCCTGAAGGCTCTACATGTATTTTGAGTAGATGAGTTATTTTGAAAAACTGACCTTCTTGACCTTTTAATTGACTGTTGTAATGTCAGAGTACTGGAATTTTGGATCTAGTTTGCCATATGTACTTGAAAATCCAGGCTTCTGTCCATGAGTTCTTGGGCTGATAGGTTTTAAACTCACCAGACTTACAAGGAGAAACAACAGAAAGTAATCTGTGAGTCTGCTGCTAGTCTGTCACATCTCTGCTCAAGGATTAGCATTTCAGGTACTGATGGAGTCTTGTTTGTTCTGCTTTTACAGTGTAGTAACTAGAGATGTGCTTTATCATCTGTTACTGACATAGCACCTCAGATGTACCGGGTTTATGGACAAGGCCGTGGCATACTCTAAGATTTATGGTTTGACCTCTTCACACTTTTCATGTGATATCAGGGCATAAGCAGGGTGCGTTTGGCTCGCGTGGTCACCATTCTTGTTACTGTTGATGGTTTGTCACTCTCATAAGTCAGGCCAGTGCTCATGCTCAATTAGTGTTTCAGCAGATCATTTTGGGACAGGCTTCATTAATCTGAGATTCATTCATTTCTTAATTTAACAACTCCTCGAATCTTGAATATTTGTTTCTTGCCCTGAAATTCTTTGTAGTATTACCAGTAGTATAATACCTGTTAAATATGATCTGTTTTCCTGCTCTGGTTGCAAAGTATTCTATTTTCTCCACCTGATCTTGGATTTATTCCTGGAAATACTGCTATTCTCCTTGCATTGCACAGAGCATGCAGAGCTAGCAGAAAATTTGCAAAATCATCCTGCCCTGTCATCTCAGTTCTGGTCTGCTGGACCAAAACCAGGGTTGAAATATTTTAATCATACTTAGAATGAATGAATCCTTGATTCATAGGGACCATACAGTTCTGAACCCCAGTTAAAGAAAGACAAAATGTGAAACACAGATCATTTCTGTAGAGTCCTAGAGAAGAGGAAAGGATCTCTTTTCTAGGAAGTAGAAAATTACTGTAGGCAACTACAGATTCCACAAAGCATTATTAAGGATTTTGACTTAATTACATCTAATGACCCATATGGAATATAATGAATTTCTCAAGATAAATGTAGTAGTCACATGCATGGTTTAAATTTAAAATCTATCTCACCTTTCATGAAGCTTTATTGTTTAAAAAACCAATTCAGATTGAGCTGTAAAAACATGCTAGAAAATGCAGAGGGACTTAATACTCATTTAATGTTGGTTTAAATTTTTAAACATGCATTTTGAGATTCTAGAGTGCTTATTGTGATTGCCCTATCTCTAAATGCTTAGTTGTCATTCTATGTTATGGCTGGAGGTAGTAATAATCTTACATTTAGACAGTCTCAGGAGCATTTTAGTCCTTTGCCACTGGGAGTCAGGATTTCCTAACATATGCAGCTTCCCACTGCACAGTGCTGGGAGCCAGTACTTATTCTTTACTGTGAAAGGAAACACCATTCTTTAACATCAAAGATTTTGTATATTAGGAAAATTCTTTGTGCTAAAGACATCAACACTAAAAGTTACCATAATTTGAAATATTAGGCCTGATTTAACCTTCCCTGCAGGTGGACAGGGAATTCTGTCACAATTCATTTGCTTGAGGGTCTGTTTATATCTCATGGTAATTACAGTGTCCTACAAAACCTGTTCCTGGAAAGGACGCACATTTTCTGTGTGGGTGAGGAAGCAAAAGAGACTAGTCGGGTGTGTGGCCTTCTTTGCCTTGAGAAATGCCTCATACTTCTGGTTAGTCTGGTGCACAGCAGCAAGAGAGATTCCTCTCACCTGGTAGGTAACACTTTTTTATAAGATTGCCCTAAACGTGTGCTTTTAGTTGAAATATAATGCAACCTTAGCAGTAAGAATCCTTTTATAGTTATGTTTTAGGAGGGGGTTTTCTATCAGATGAAATACAGTGACAAAGATGATATGATACTGAGAAGCCCAGTGAAGCAGAACTTCTTTGTGTATTACATGGCTGATGACTGATCTTGGGTCTGAAGATGCAAAAATTAAAACAATCCCTATCCAAACACCCCCAGGTGACAGAAAGGAGCAAGTGACCCTCGAAACAGAGACCATATCTCTGATTGAAAATGTCTTGAGTCAAACTCCTTAGAGACAAAGGAAAATCTGCAGTTATATGTAAGCAGTTATAGGTCTCTACCTGAGAACTTCAAGTGGAGTACTTAAAGCAGACTTTTGAAATGCCAAAGCACCCAAGTCTGTGAAGGTGTCTTTGGAGCCCTGATCAATTATGTTAGAGGAGCTACAGCACAATATTGTGAGAAAGGCTGAAAATACAAATGGTTGTGGCTGATGCCTTTAGCAGGACATCATCCCCTTGTACTCTTGATGGAGAAAATTTCTGAACAAAGATTTTTATTTCTTAACATTCTGTGCATTATTTCATGAGACCCCAACAGAGCAAACTGTTTCCTTGAATATTTCTGAGAAGAAAGTGTTTCAGGGAGTCAGCTAGAGAAATGGATGGAACTTCATTGGGGTGGCCTTTGACAGTTATTTCTTCTTCTAAGCAAACCTGTAGGTTTTTAAGATGACATGAGCTTTATATTTTGTGGTGGCTAATTTATGTCTCTTTCTCCTTTCTCTCACAGGCATTTTTCTAGTTTTAGTTTTATCTTTCTTTATACACTCAGCTCAGCTGACACTTGTTAATAACTTCATTTCAAAAACTGGGGCCATGATCCTTTCCCTGACTTTGTGTAAAAACCTGTTGGGAATGGGAGACCTCAGAAAAACAGGAGAAAACTATCCTCTATTTGTTCTACACTTGTTATGTTAAATAATGTTTACAGCTCTAGAATTCCAGCCATTGCCAATATCTTTGTGGATGTACATTTTTCTGACTCGATTTGGAGTATTTATGTATAAAATTTACCTTTTTCCTTTGACTTCTTTACATATTTTTCTTTTAAATTTGCATCTCATTTTAAAAAATAAGAAAAAAACAGTTAAAATGTATCCATATAACCTGCATCAGATTTAATTTCTATTAAATAAAAATTAATAAAGTACAAATCTTTTCTAGCTGTTGTGCCTTCAACTCAGTAGGCTTAATGTATTTCCCCAGGAAAAAAAAGTATGATGATGGAAGGTGAGGTTGTAAAATGACTGGAAAGCAAACAACATGACTAGGCTCCCAAACCCAAATAAAAATTAAAATTAAAGTGTGTTTCTGAGAAATTTCATGTGTTTTTCACTTCCAGACTTTCATTCATTTGAAGTTGGCTCCAATTTTTTTTGTCATATCATTGGGATTTGATTGTTGTGCATTATATTTCTCTTGTAAGCGTCCAAGATTATACAGTGAAGGAAATATTTTGGAAGCCTCTAGAAGACTGATTATTTTTTGGCCTGGTTTTAACATCTCTTGTTTATCCATGAGGCAAGCGACAGGTGAATGAAAACAATTTAAAAAGTCATTATTGCTGTTTTTGCAAAACTCTAAAAAATGGAAAGATTCTTGTCACCATACTGTTTCCTAACAATTTTATATTCCTCTCTTGTACTTGGCAAGGAGTGGATTAACTATAGTAATGATAAGGAGAACTTTTAAAAACCTGAATTTGGTAAGCATTTGTCTCAAACTTACACTCCCATTTACCAGGCTGGCTTTACAGCGATCTGCAAGTCTTTTCCCTTGGTATCTAGCACAGCAGGGTGCTGGATACTGCTACAGCTGTACCTCCAAGTATTGCTCCCATACTAAAAACTTTTTTATATTACTGTGTCCCTTGTGCCCTTCTAGACATGGATCACTCTAAAAATATATGCTTTCCTTCAAAGACTGTAATGGGCTAAAAAAAGGCGAAAGTGTGCTCTTTACTGCCTTTATCTGCCCCTAAAACTCTGTAAATACAGATAAATAGGTTACATTTAAATTAGTTCTTGGAACAGAGCAGAGGAGGACTAAAACTTAAAGTACCTGGTTGGTTGATTGGTTGTTTTTTAAGGTTTTCAAATTACATTTGGCTCTTGATGAAACAGTTAAATAGAGTGCCTTTAGAATTAATGTTCCCTTTCTTTTCTTCAAAGGAAATTAGCCATTAATCCTGGTGAATGTCTTGTATAAATACTTTAAGATTGACAGTTAGAATTTATGTAGGAGTCAAATGAGTCTTTATCCTCCATTAACTTTACAGATTGCTATAATGAAAATCATTCTTTCCACTGTCTTTTTTCTATACATGGCTTCTATCCAACAGATTCCTTGATTTACATGTTTTAAATTATGTGTCACCCCAAGACTGTATCTGTACAAAGTGGAAAGACTTGCCTTTAAGAAAGCTTAGCTGCTGAGTCCAGCAGAGTATGAGATCCAGGATACTTACCTAAGAGAGCAGCGCATGTGTCAGGGACGTGGCAGACTTGGGTGAAAAAGTCTGCAAATTTTCAACCTGCAGCTACCAAAATCAAGGAATGGACCCAGAAATTTTCTATCCAACATGCTTCTCTTTTTTTGAGTGGGCTGGATAGACTAGTTTTCTCTTGGAGAACAAGGGATATCAGAAGAGGAAAGTTGTAAATTCCTCCCCACTGTGACTGATTACAAGGCCACCCACTGGACACCTTCCTAACTGAGGCCATACTGCACTACACTCTGTAGCAGCAGGTCATGAAGGACCTGCCTGCCCTGCAAAGATTCCTACACCTTCTGCATGCACTCATGGCTGTTCACTGACAGCTTCAAGCTTCACTGACAGCAGCAGTATTATCCATGTAATCCAAGGTGCAGGGAGGTGTGTGGTGTGAATACAGAAGTCAGGCTACACTGATGAAGTTTAGACACTGTTCCACCTGGTTGTGGGCATAGCCTTTCCCACAGCTTGCTGAAATTGGTGGCATATCCCAGTGTGGTCTTTCAATTGTTTTCAGCAGGTTTTGGCTGAAGTCCAGAGTGAGCCATCTGTTATTTATTGTGTCAGGTTGGTGGGTATCTTAACAACAAGTGGATGGCACAAACAAAAGGAAAGAGAGAAAATTACAGCAATAAAAAGCATAGAGTATCTGATGTGGAGGCACTAAAATCAGCAGGGAGCTCCAGACACATTACTCTTGTTTCCTTTTTTTAGTATCTCCACCATACTTTTTTTGCCGCCCATTATGTTGAAAAGACTTGCATCATTTTCAAACTGATTGTATCATTTGCTGAATTATACTGCCACATCTGTTTGGATACTGACTGCTATAAATTAAAAGAATCTAAACTGTGGATAATTAGAGACATCTCAAAGTTTGGCTTTCCAAGTTCTGTGGGCCACAGGTGCCTGAGAACAGTGCTCAGAACTGGAGCCAGCAGAAAGGCACAGTAAGAAAAACATTTCTCCAAAGACACACTGGAATTGAAAACCAGATTTCCATTCATTCATACTGGAAAACTCTTTTAAAATGAGATGAAAAATACCAAAGCAGGTGTTACAAAGGGCAGACAGAATCACTATCCCCCAGGTACAGTGCTCATTTAACACATTTAGTACTATGATTGTGAAGCATTGATCCAGCCACAATACCAGGGGATTAGAAATGATGGAATGCAACTAACTGCAGTCCTATTTCATTTCTTTTGCTTATATTTTCTAAGCAAACTGTACAGGCATAGCTAGGTCCTGTTTGCAAAATAATACCTTAGGATACATTGATATGTTCAGGATCTGCACCATCTTGTTGTTAAAGCTAAATAAACAAACAAACAAAAAAGCCACTTCTGCAAGATAAAGAATTCCTCATCAAAAGTGTGGTTGGGATTTGTAGAGTTTGGTAGGGATTTTTGTTTTGATTGGCTGTTTTAGGGTTGCTTTGTGGGGTTTTTTGTTTGTTTTTTTGTTGTTGTTGTTTGTTTGTCTGTCTTGTGGGGCTTTTGTGGTTTTTTTGCTAGAAACAAATATTTTTTTAAAATGGAAAATAAGGTGAGTGATCCTTAGATACAATAAAAATACAGCTGTAGCACTTTAAATTAGCAGAGCACACAGTTTATGAATTTGGATTTGGTGATGCAGGAAACTACACAGAAATTACGCCTGCTAATATAGAATAAAGTAGTGAATAAAAAAGGGAACCCACACAATCCAGGACAAAATATACCTTGCTCCCACAAAGACCTGTGAAGATGTTAATTCATTCAGCTGTCCTCCCTGCTGTAGTCTGAGTTTCCAATCTGCTCTGCTGTGTCCTCTGCCTCTTGTCCTGCCTGCTCCAATATATAAGCAGGTGACATAGTGAGTTCTCTGACTAGCATAAAACAACTAATTTCACCCTTTCTGCATTATAAATGGCGGCTAAAAATGTTTGTTGTGTCTTTCTGACCCCTGTCTTGGTTTAGGAGACAGGTATCTGCTAAGGAAAGATGTAGTTTCCTTAGAATGGAGAATGTGAAACCCCCTCCCTCTGAATTATTATAATTTTGCAATTAAGGGCTTTCAGGCAAAGATATAGGAATAACAGTTCTTTTACTAAAATGTTAGAAATACCAATGTAATAGTACAAAAAAACCCTCAACTAAACAACAAACAAACAAGAAACCCAGAAAACTCTGACAGAGTCAGGGGCACAACCTGACACCCTGTTGATCAGAGTGTTTGGAAGCAGTCCTCCTGGAGAAACGGATGATTTATTGGAGTAACAGGGTGTTCGGAAGCAGTCCTCCTGCAGAAATGGGTGTGGCTCTGTTGGAGTAGATGGTCCCGTTGAAGAAGGGTCCAGTGATGCTGAGATGAGTCTGATGAGTCCAATCTTCCTCTGGAGTCCAGTGGAAAGCAGGATTGCTTGGTTCTCTGAGTCTCAGTTTTTATCTAGGCAGGGACCCTGGAGCCCCCACCCACTGGGTGGAGCATCTCACAATGGGATGATGTAAATGTGTCATGTCATTGGTGAGCCTTAATGGCCCATTAGCAGAAAATATCCCCCTGGAGGGAGGATGGGTGGTGAAAGAGATAAGAAACAATACCCCACCTGGTTTTAACAGCTGAACCATTATCAGAAAGGCATCAGCCCCCCTCCCCCCAGAGTAACAAGAGGTAAAGAAAAAAATTTCCCCAACTGCTTTCAGCAGATGAAAATAGAATACAATTTTTTTGCTTCCATAAGCCAAGAAACCCCTAAGGTTAACTCCTCAATTTACTCTTCTAACTGCAATTCCACTGAATATGAGCACCATCTTAACACTTTGTGCTTCTCTCTTTTTATTCAAATATTGCTGTAGTACTTCAAGAAGGCCTTTCTACAAAGGTCAGTTCTTGTGCCAATTGGGCATTTATTTTGCTATCTTGATTTTCAGAACTTCTTCATAACTCTCTAAACTATCTAAATAGGAAGGGAGTGACTCTGGAATGCTGTGTGTCCTAACAACTTCATGTTTCATTCTGATTTATTATCTTTTTGGTAAATTTCGAAAAGCAGCACATTATCCTATCTGACAAGCAGATTCCCAAGTGGTCTGAGGTCAGAAGGAATTAGATGTGTAAGTCTTAGTGAAACATCTTATAACACATTGAATTAACCAACATAGTTACACTTTTAATTTTCCTTAAATTAGTTTTTACTCCATTATTTAAAACAAAACACACACACACAAAAACAAACCTCAAAACCAAACAACAACAAAACCCCCACAAAACACCAATAGCCTGTGCTGGTGTTTAAAAAGCTAGGCTTTTTGCTTCTAGGACACGTTAAGACTTTTAAACAGAGATGTAATGGCTTGTATCTTCAAAGACTATCGTAAATCTTTGTCACACAGAGGGAGAGACATAAGAAACATTGGAAATTGGGTTTTGGCCCTCTTCTTTGAAGAATTGTTATAATTTTATGAAGAGCTATCCCTGGATAATTCATTTGTCAGCATGAGAGTTTTATTGTTTTTTAATATATTGGTTTATTCTTAAAAAAGACAGAGGAAAGCCATCTGGAGTACTTGTTTGTTGGCTGACAGTGCTGGTTGCAGCCATACAGTTCTGTACAGACAAGGAGTTGCAGAGAAAGTCCAACTGGCTTGTTTGATCCTCATTTTTATGTTGCTCTGGTTTTGGCTGCCCTTCTGATTGCCCACAAGAAAGATGCTCACAACATCACTGCACTTTTTAAGACCATCTCATTTTGTTTATAGAACACTTCAGTCAGAAGGTCACTGTAGGTGTCTGCTCCAGCTGTTGCTCTGTTCTTTCCCACTCATTGCATTTACATTCACAATGTCCTTTTATTTATAGTTTCACCATTCGCCCAGCCTGGGACCATGACGGGGTCATTTGCCACTAGAGTTGCTTTTATAGGTTGAAGGTTCAAAGGATGTTTTGTCCCTTTCATACACAGAGCTGCAGCTTAGAAGAGGGCAAGAAAAAGGGCACTTCTTCCTCCTTTCTTCTGTCATGCAGACAGATGTCCTCTAAAACTGCACGCAAGATGCAACCCACATTGCAGATCTTCCGTCAGTGCATTTCCTTAAACTGCATTGCTTGAGTAGTGTAAAGTGGTCAAGACTCACAGTTTGCAAAGAGCCCTGAGGGGCAAAGAGGAACAACTGGAAGGGCACAACTTTATCTCTTCCTCCAACAGAGGTTCCATTTGTTGCAGATTGGCCTGCTGGACCCAAAGCCAGCTTTTTGCATCCTTGCTCTCCCACAGGAGCTGGCACAAGGCCTCTTCTTAGTGAATGAGCACCAATGGATGAGACCAAATTTCTGGGTAATAATTCAGCAAGATTTGATTCCTATTCAAGGCAACGCTCACTGTCTTCTGTATGATAAAATCAGAATACAAACCAGCAAGAGACATTTTCCTGAAAGCCATATGCACTTTTTGCCACGTGTGTCTGCCTGAATTCCTGCCACTTGCAGAGAGCCTGCAATCTGATACTCTATTGACATTTCCAAGCTTTGCCTGTCATTTTTTCAGCAAACTTGATCCAGATTTCAGGTTGCCCATAAAACTTGAAAGTAGGTTTAGTAGCAAAAATTTACAATGTGAACATCTAGTTAGAGGAGACCTGGCTGGACCCCTTTAAAGGAGAGCCTTGGCTTTAAAAATGAGTAAATAAGAGTTTCTACTTCTTTTCCTCATGAAACTGCATTGAATATATGAGCAGCAATAAATCAATGGCTGAGAAAAATGGCAATGTACAGCTGGGCTCCCCTCCTGCATAGAAATGACATTGGAAAAATCACACACATTTCCCTTTCCCTTCTAATTGACTTTGTAAAATTTAAAATGTAGCCTCTCTAAAATGCCTTTTAGTGCTGCAAAATCCTGAGAAAGCCTCAGACCATGAGAGTGCAAATGTCAAAACAGGCAAGGAATTTTAAGAAAATAATGCAGAAAATGCTGCATCCCATCCAACCTTGTTTACCCCTCCTCTCGTGTAAAAAGATAAGTTCCACTTGTTAAAATACTTATCCATCAGAATTCTTTTAAACTGTTCTGCAAAGCTGTGCTTTTGTAGGGGATCTGGCATCCATATTCATTAATCTTAACATATGCTGACAGTGCTCATTGATAAATATTATGATAACAAGGGGAAGAAGTCCTGTGTGGCTTATTTCTGAATTTTTACTGAAGGACTTATTACTGAAGGACTTATTACAGGCTGTTACTGAAGAACTAAATGCGGTTTAGATCTTGTAAGAAAAATTCCATTGATTTCAGGGCATAAATTCATCCTTTAGTTGCCAGGCCATTTTCCTGAAAACGACTGGGTAGAATGAGAGTGTTAGGTTTATACTGTATTATTTCTTAGAGTAAGAAGAAAACAATTACTTGTTGTACACTGGACATTACTTAGCAAGACACCTGGTTGTTTCTCTCATTACTTATTACAGCTCCCCCTCTTTCTCAGTAGATGAAAACAGGTTTTCTTGGCTTGTTGGTCTTTGGTTTGGTATTTTCTTTTAGTTATAGAGCTGGCCACAGATTAAAAGGTGAATGCTAGCTGATTTCACTAATAATTCAGTGTAGGAGAACATTGAGACAGGTCTGAAAGACTTGGATATTGGCGTTCTGGGTCAGTCATTAAGGTCTGTTAATTGATGAGTATTTTATGGCTGTAGTGTATCAAACAGACCATTGTATAAATGATGTGTTTTAACAACTTGTTAGCCAATGCTTAAAACCAAGTATACATAATGAGTCAGTGGCTCATTATCTGGTATGACTCATGAAGCAACTCTGAAAAGATGAGGGTTTGCAAGGTTTTTTTTTTATTTTTAAAGAAAGTCATCCTTTTTAATAGTGAAAGAAATGAAACAACAGCAACAATGCATGAACAGCTTTAGCAACAGTCTGCTTTTCTGTTTCCCAGAGTCAGCACTCATCAGTATTGGTGACTTCAGTGAGAACAAATCTTGATGCTAAATAGTATTTCTCTTCACATGCAGCTCACAATCTTCTGGGTTTTGAGGAGAAGCAACTTGTTTAACTAGATGAACTATGCACTTTGTCTAGATTTGATTCTTAACATCGTATTTTCCCTGACTAGTTAACAATGTTGGAATGCTTCATAATCCTCTTCCATGCCATTTCCTTAAAGGGCCAGACACAGAAGAGCCAGGATTATTCTGTGGATTTAATCTTCTAATATAACAATGAGGAATTGTTTTTCATTGAACAAGGCACAGATTTTGCCCTTACTACAATCAAGTATTAACTGTTCAGTTGGGTTGGAAACAAACTGGGTCTGAAGAAGAATATTTTGATTTGGTTTTAATGCTTGGAAGAGACTGAAAGAGAAAAAGAATGGTAAATTTCAGCTATACTGCAGGAAGCATCCAGTGATAGAGGGGAGAGTGCAGCTGACCTAGTTGTAGCAGGGATTAACAGACCCCCCCGACTCCCTGCTGTTTTGTAGTGCAATGATGTCCAGTCCATTCAGTGCCACAGCTGAAAATATTGGGTTCTTGCTAGTATTATTAAACTTACTTTTTTTGGAATACATTGCTTAAGTATGTGGAAATAAACAAACAAACCAATTAAAAAAAAAAAGAACAAAAAAGAAAGAAAAAAGAATCCTCATTTAAACAGTGTTTACTTTGTGGGGGAATTAATTTACAGAGGTTGAATAGGGTGACAGGATTAAGGATGTGATCAAGTTCTCCATTTCCTAATTGTTATTTACCCCTATATCATTTGCAATGAGAAAGCCAGAGTTTCTTGCTAGTACTTCTCAGGATTCAGTCAGTTTTTATGTCAACATCGCTTCCAAATCAGGAATCTCAGACAGGCTGCTTCTCTCAAACTCTGACTTAAGGATGAATTTACTGTTTTGTTGCTTCCTGCAGGACCTTGTCAATTGCAATATTATTTCTGTTCCAGGTAGGTATGTGACATGGTCCTGTCTCTTCTGCCGTTGTAATGTACTTTCCTGGAAAAAAATCAGTCCCATGTTAGAGTGACCAACTAGCTTCTGTGTATTATCATCTAATTCATCAGCAGACAGCAATTTTTAGCAGGAATGTCAGTGTTAGTTTAAGGAACCCACCTGTTCCTATTGCCTGTGAAATATTTTGATCAGATACAGAAACATTTTTAACACAATTTCTCAGTTAAAACACATCCTTACACTACAGCTAAAAGAGCTAAAACAGTTTGCAAATAATTTTTGTTTTGGAATGCAGGGATATTTGGTTCAGAATTAAAGTTTTCAAGACAGGTAAATTTGCAGTTTGAATTTTAGCACTGTACTTGCATTTTTTGTCACAATTGTCCTTTGCCAAAATGTTTTTATATCAATGCAGGACATAAATTTCAGGAACTGTCTCCTAATTCTAGATTGTTACCCTTTGGTGCTAATTTTGGTTGGCTACCTCCCTCCCAAGAACATTTAGTATTTCATGCTTTTCAACTCTGATTAAGATTTGTATTGCCCCGCTGTTTGCAAGCAGCATGTTAACATGAACATGAGCAGAAGATCTCAACCTTGGCTTTCATGCCTTTCATGTGTTTCTAACAATGACATGAAAATTAACAGCAGATGTTTGTATTTCTCTGGCTTTTAAAATTTACATCCCAAATTTGTACTCCTGCTTAATGACTTAAGATAATAAATCACATAATTCCAATCAATGGAGGCAAATTCTCTAAGTAGTTTTGTGATACTTCTGCTCCTAGGATTTATTCTATTTATATGTCAAAAGAACAGAAATATCTGCAATATCTGAATGCTATATACATATATATATGCTGCTTTGTACCATCTTGGATACAAAAGGTTTTCCTTTTTGTCATTTCCCACTTTGCATATATCTCAGAATCAACCTCTTTTGTTTTTGCCGTGCCTGGGTATCACTTCCCCCACTGCTGCAACCACATCCTTTTCAGTCTTTCACAAATATTCACTTTCCTCCAAATTACAGAGAAGAAACTATTCTCCTAACCTGCATTCCTGATGGTTAGGTCCAAGTAATCTTTAAATATTTTTGGATTTTCCTTTCCCCTTCCTGTCTAGGTTCCTGCTAAGATCCTGTTCACCATTTCTTGCAGTGTAATGTCTGAAGTCCAGGTATCCTGGCTCGCACAGAGGTCAGTGGGACTTGCAGCACTGCAAAAGAGGGACCTTTTCACCTTTTACACTTTATTGAGAAATTCCTCTTCACCCAAGCTTTTGTAACTGACCTGTGTTGTCAGGCTTTGTGAACCCACATTGCTCCTACTATCCTCTTGAGCACAGTGACACTACTGAAAAAAAAAAAAAATCAGGAAATAACAAGTATTAAATTAAACTGTTCTGCCATTAATTTGCAGTACTTTTCACTACTGCAGAATGAAAAAATAATAAAATAGCACCAAAAAAGATCCTAAAGCTCTTTCTGGAAATAGAAAAAAAATGTTATCTTTTCCTGATTTTCTGCAATTTCTGATCCAGCTACAGGCAGAAGTTAAAACGCAAAAAGAACATGGAGTTGTCTTTCTCCTTGCAGTTATGATTCCATGTTGAAAGATGATGAAATTCAGAAACTGTTGAAAAACTTTGGATAAACATAAGACTCTCATTGCTTAGAAGGCTAGGTTTTGGAACTTTTTGACAATTCAGATGATTTTCAGGCCAAGAGCATTTTTAAAATATTTTCCAAAATGTGGAAAGTGCCATATTTTAGCTATCTGAGCTGTATATATATATGGCTTGATCAACTGAAAAAACTTGTTATTAAATAAAATCTGTTTAAAATTGCTATCAGGAAGACAGGGAATGTAAATTCTTAAAATACTTGTCTTATAGATGACAAAAATAATTTTGAAACAGATGCAACCAAGGTAGTTTTTCTATAACTTTGAATTGCTTTTAGCTTCTACCTTTAGTGGTAGTTAGGCTTTTTCATTTTTAACTTCTGGACTTCAAAGTCTATCAATCAGTAAGATATCTTCTACTGCTGTTAGTACTGCATATGTATAGGAACTCCTACAAATTGTCAAGCAATTGTAGAACAGACCAGAAAACAAAATACATATCTGTTCCCAGTTAAAAATGTCTGGCAGAAATAGAATAGGATGTGATGGGCCTGATCAGGCAAGAAACAGTGTTTGAAGCTATTCTTACTAAGAGTGGTAGTTGGGCTTGGAATAATGCTTTTCAAGCTCTGGAAATACCCATATTACTGATCAGAGATAATAATTCATCTCTATGATTAAGGATCCCTGTTCTCCTTTTAATACTATGTGTACCTTAAACTTAAAGTTAGTCCTTAAACTAAAAGTTAGGCTCTTAGGATGGATTTTCCAGAAAACATTGTTAAATACTGCATTTTTGAGGCCAGTAAATGCTTTTAGTTTTGGCAGAAACCTCTTACTGTTCAATTTTCATTTTGTTTTGTTTCATTTTTTCCTCATTGTTGCTAAATGTGTTGGGTTTTTTAGTGATGGGTACAGGGAGTTGTGAATGGGAAAGATAAAACAACAGCATGGAGCAGGATAAAGAATGTGCTGGCTAAAGAGCAAAGGGGATCTGCCAATTACTTAGGAGAATAAAAACTTTCCTCTGATGACAGACTTTTTTCTCTGTTAGATGTACAATTGCAAGTGCAATGTTCCTGTGGTTCTGATTGCAGTAGGCATTTAAATTTCTCATATGATATTACTCCTGACTGGTTTACACCAAACTAAACTGTGAAAAGGAGGTCTTTTGAAAATGTAGTTGACAGTATAATAGGAGAGCTATGCCTTCTGGGGAAAAAAATATTTTCTGCTCATGCAGCCTTTTACTATAATCCTGTAAAATGTAAACTAATGTAACTGTTTAAATTAAATTTCAGTCAGAAAGGTCTAATTCTGAATCTGTCCTCTGGTTTGAGTACTTCCCCTTGACCATTATAAACAATGTACTCAGCTACTAAGTTAAATCTTTCACATTGCTTTATGCAGAAATCCCCATTAAGTGTTTATCAAAGCATTGTATCAGTGTAACAAATGACCAGTTTATAAATAACATTGCTCCATTGAAATAATTAAGCAAGGTAAATTAGCACTACCTGAGAACTAAGAGTCAGTGAAACTACGTAAATGAAATCCAGCTCAGGGTATGTCTGATCCCTGGAATATTTTTCTTTGATTAAATAATATTATACCAGTATTCACAATCTGTCTTCATTCTGGGAAGTGATGAATTTTGCTAGGCTCACTTATCTAGTTTATTTAAAACTGTAGATGGACAAAAGTGCTAGGTTTTGCTTAAGGAATCAAGAATAAAATTACTGGTAGGTGAGTAGTGAGTTGCTTAACTTCATAGATTTCACCTTAAATTTTTGCTCTGAATTTGAATCCATGAACTTACAAAAGTAAGGAATGAATGATTTAGAGTAAAACTGTAAAAGCAATTTGATAAACTTAGGTTTCCTTCAAGTGAAAAATTCTAATGATATTTTCTTGAATGTAGCTAAAGTTTGGACTGATTTAAAAAAAAAAAAAAAAAGCTATTCTTGGTAAGAAAGTATAGTTTTCTATTTCCTCTCTCTCTTATATAAAACCCTTATTGCTCAAAATTTGAACTTCATTCAAACCAGACAGTTTTAGATCCTTAAAAATGTTTACTTAATATTATTTGAAAGTGATATGGTATGTTGATAGTATTATGTTGTCTTGTCTTTTTTCATTCTCAGGTATCGTTTAACTTTGGGGTTTCTTTTGTTTTGGCTTGATTTCTGTTTTGGTTACTTT
The DNA here is from genome assembly GCA_013397195.1 of Hylia prasina. NCBI lineage: Eukaryota > Metazoa > Chordata > Aves > Passeriformes > Sylviidae > Hylia > Hylia prasina. Next base: position 217,071 of record VYXD01013948.1, read on the forward strand.
GTTTGTAACAACTATTTTTTAATCCTCTAGAGGGAAATTATTTTACTTGTCAGCATAATATCATGACACTGTTGGTGTTACAATTTTAAGACTGTCAAATGATGGGTTTGAAAAACAGGGTTTTTTTTGTTTTGGGGTGTTTTTTTTTTCCCCTTACTAGGACGTCTATATTTTTAATTACAGAGAAGAAATTCAACATTGTCAAATTTCTGACTATTTCTCAAAGATCTAACTCCTAAAATCTCTCTTGAAAGAAACTCAACATTTGCATAAAGTTATTATATGCATACCCTTCATGGTCTGGAGAAAAACTTAGAAAGATAAATCTAAAAGATTGAAGCTAAAATGTTCCTTCAAATTCAGAAATACTTGACTTTGAAACACACACCTGTAGGTTATGCTACTAGGTAAACACTGAAGGCACAAGTTTTATTTTGCTCTTTTTCTCTTTTATTGCAAAAGAAACACCAAGTGCAGGTGTCTGACTGGCACAGTAGGTGTCATCCAGAGCAGAGAGCTGCATGAAACAACAGCTAGAATAAGTGGGACTTAGGGGTGTATATCTCTGCTTTTTCATAAAAGTGTCAAAGCTTTCAGTGCAGTCTGCAGTAATACTTGTTGCATGTCTCGATCAGGACAGCACCAACTTCCATCTTTTCTGGTGCAGAGAAGGAGTCAGCCTGGCCCATGTGCACCAGCAGAACCTGTATCTTGAAAACTTCATTTGTTTTCCACCACTGCGCCAGGCTTTAGAGTGTGTGATGTTAGGCCATTTGTTTTAAGGACATGTTCACACTTATTTCTGAGCCTAGTGAAAGCACTTAGTTTCCTATGCTAATGGTTTGTTTCGTTTGGTTTGGTTATATTCTAGGCTTTTATCAGCACTTCTACAACCACTACTACCAGAGTATAAGGCAAGGGTAATTATCATACAGGTGGTGAAGTATCTTGCCAAATTAGCCTTCATTTTAGCAAATTCCTCAAGAATATTTGAGATGCCCAAATCTGTATTGTGTAGCTGTCCCCAGTGAACTGATGGGTGACTGTGCCAAATTCTCTCTCCCGTCTTTATGCAGCTTTTTTCCTTATTTCATCACAGTACTATCAGTTATTCCACACAGTGCTCTAATCCCTTGCAAGAATCTGTTAAAATATGTCAGATGCTGTGGGATTCTGCAGAGTGCCTTATGTAAGTATTAGATAGCATTACACTGTTGTTGTTACAATTATTATTTTTTTATTTTATGTAGTGATCCCTTATCGTGTTTCTGCTCCAATGACAATGTACCAAAACCCTGGTGTTATTACAAAGACAGCAGAAGACTTTGTTAGTGAACCACTGGAGTTTTAATCACCTTTGGAGATGAGATTTTGGGATCTCCAAAAATCACCCCTAAAATTCTGATTGAATTTGGTTGTGTGTAAATGACTTCCAAAGACTTCAGCCAAGTCTGTCTGGGCACAGCCTGTTTTTTTCACTGTTTTCATGGACCTTGGATATCAATCAAATGAGAAAGAGACAATGGGTTTTTAAAGCTATTATGGCACCAGTAAAATATGGAGAGGAATACCCGGCAACAGCACAGTATGGTTTTCTCTGCTTATGAGCCTTGAGCTGAGCTCAGTTTGATGCCTGGTTCATCTTTATCCTCTCTCCAGCCGCCTGTTTTCATGACCTTGCTAAGGCATTTTCCAAGACCTGTACTCCTTCACAAAAATTGGGCAGCAATTTCAAAAGTTGTTAGTGGGGGAGAGGAAGGGCATAAAACCAGAATGTACTGTCACTGAGACATCATTTCCTTGGATACCATGCTAACAAAATAAACTTTTATACGCAGCAGCTGTTAATGATGAGCATTAAATGCAGGTATAAGGAAGAGAACAGATTTGCTGAAAGCAGAGGAATTAACATTTTCCTCTAAGAGAAATGTAGTTACTGAAAGCCTGAAGTAAAAGCTTTTGTGGGCCTTACATAGGCTCCAAGAAATTTATATTATCATTTTAACATAATCTTAAAGGTCACAAATAATTATGCTTTTTTGATGTTTATGAATAAACAATAATTTGCTTTATTTCCATCTTGTTCACAGTGTATTTTCATGCTTTCAATGAGTGTTTTGTGTCTGTGGCTTCTTGGGAAAAGTTAAGGAAATTTGCAAGAAGAAAAAAAAGGATCTGTCAGAATGTAAAGTACACACTGGGCTTTGGGAACTCTGCAATGATAAAAAAATGTATTTCTTTCTAGAGCCTGTGAATGCTCTGCAATATCTGATATGGGATGTAAGAGGCAGCAACATAGGAAAAGGATACACAGTAATTCCACCCTGCTGAATGAGTCCAGAAGACAAGTATTTTGATTGGATGCCTGTGAAATCAAATTGGATGCTATTAAAAGGTATTTCAAGGACCATGCAATCACCAGCCATAGCCACTGTGGGTTCATAAAGGGAAAGTCCTGCCTAATTGAATTGATACCCATCTAGAGTAAGGTTACTTGCCTAGTGGATGAGAGGAAGGTGTTGGGTAAGGCTTTTCTTGATTTTAATAATATTTAGTAAGATTTTAGTAAGATTTTTGATGCTGTCTTTCTAAGTGATCTTCCGGACAAGCTGTTGTGATGATCAGTTTCACAGTGTGCTGGATGAAGAACTGGCTGAACATGAGAACTTCAGGGGTTTTAGTGTGTGGGGCTACATCTGCCTGGTGAACAATCACGAGTGGTGTTCCTCAGGAATTCATTGTAGGACCAGTTCTGGAAAAAAGTTTACTAATGACCTGGACACAGGAGTTAAATGCACCATTAGCAAGTGTGCTGATGATACCAAACAGAGAGGTGCTGCTAACTTTCTCAAGGCACAAGAGTCTTGCAGAGGGGTTTGGATATGTTGGAGCACTGGGTAACTATCCATNTCCTTGAATGGCCCAGAGGAGGACAAGAGAGCTGGTGGAAGGGCTGGAAGGCACATCCTGTGAGGGGCGGCTGAGGGCTCTGGGTTTGTCTGGTTTGGAGAGAAGGAGGCTCAGGAGTGATCTCATTGCCCTGTGCAGCTTCCTTAGGGGAGACCTGGAGAGGGAAGCGCTGATCTCTCCTCTCTGCTCTGGACGTTCAGAAGCATCTCCCTGCTGAGAGAATGGAGAAACACTGTCACAGGCCTCCTTAGAAAGGTGGTTGGTGCCCCGTGCCTGTCAGTGCATCTGGACTGTGCCCTTCACATTGGGCTGTAACTCCTAGTCAGCTGTGAAGTGGGCAGGCAGCTAAATTCCATGATCTCTTTAAGTCTTTTCCAATTGAGCTATTCTCTCCTGGGCTAGGCTAGTTCATACTATTTAATCAGATACATTCCTGGTCATTAAAGATCAGTGATTTTCTTGTATGTTTTAATTTTGCATGTTTATTTAACTTCTGCCCTTCAAAAAGTATTTGTAAAACAGCATGAAGATAGCAAGGACTCTATTAATAAATAATTGAGAGAGGTTTGTTGTTTTGGGATTTTTTTTGCCAAATGTAAGGGACAGTTCCTGTAATCTTCACTACATAGATGGAAGACGAATCACAAAATGTATCCTGCTGGCTCCAGAAATTCCTGTTTGCTGCATTGAAGTTAATGATATCTTTGGACAACACATCACAGACATATATTATAGCACCATTTAAGTCCCAATTTTCTGCATGTCTCCTCTACTTTTTATTATAAATCTCAAAAGAACAACTGAGGATTAAGCTGAGATCTTGAACTGAAATAATGGAAATTGCAATACATAAAATTATATGTATCTTTCCTGCAATGTAATCAGATTTGACCCAGATCTGCAAACAGTTGTAGAAAAATCACTTTACTCACATGGGCTCCTGTGAGTTGGTTCTGCCATAGAACTCAGTGAAACTGCTGATACACTTACATTCTTTCATGTCAGAATTGGAAATAAAACTATTGCTTTAATATTATCACCTGATGTAGAAAACATCTGGAAATAAAATTGAGACATCTATTATGCTGGACATTTCAGCATTGCTGGTTTGAAAAGCAAGGAATAGAAACAGTTTGTTCATCACTCCATAAAGTCTATATTTTCAAGTGATTAAACTGTATTCTTCTAAGTGTTATATTTGTGCAGCTGTGCAGCAAACAAATACAGAATACAAGATATGTTACATATTGCATGTACACCAAAAGCTGTTAAAGTTCCTGGGGGAAATGCACATTGAATAGGAGGCCCAAGTGTGGAACGTAGGATTTGTGTTTGTCATTAGTAGAAGTGCCTATTTCTCCACATATGTGTATGTTCAATCAATAAGTTCTCAGATACAGCATGAATGCTGTACATGTCTCTTTCCCAGTCCATCCACTCCAAACACATTCTGAGGCCTTGTCCCCAGGCCTCTCCCTGCATGTTTGCTTTACATGTGCTAGCAGTCCCTGCAGGGTGAAGCAATTCCTACGGAGCAGCAGCTGCTCCTACTCCGCTTGAGTCAGTGGGGGTCACTTAGGGACTCAGTCACAGCAGCAACAAACCTGAGCACTCCCTTGTCTGCAGCTTGTCACGATGCCAGCAATATAGTTACAAATTCCCTTATTTTCCCTCTGATTTTCACAGGAGTTCCCTAACTCATGTTAAAGAACATGCTTTCACCCTTCCTACAATGACAATTTTTTGTCACTGGAAACAAGTGTTTATCTGACATACAGGGACCCTAGTAAGAGAGAAGTACCATTGCTACAGGCATGGGTTAGTGAGTAAGAGACTTGTTTTCCAAGTCCTGTAATCTGTGACAAATAACAATTCTATATTTTTTTGTGTCCCACTGGTTTATGGTTGTGCATTCTTTACCAGTCTTGCAGGCTGTTGAGTAGAGAGCTGATCAATCAGCTTAGTGTCAATTTGTTTCTCTTGATGAACAGAATACTGATGATACTGATGATCCTGTTGCATGGTTAGTTTGTAAAGCATCCTTGTTTGACCTTTCAGCTCAGGCAGATGGTGTGAGTCATGGGGTGTCCTGTGCAGGGCCAGGAGTTGGGCTCAGTAATTCTCATCAGTCCTGTCCAGCTCAGCACATTCTAGGATTCCACGATTCTGTGATTCTATTTGCATAATATTAGGCCGGATCTTGCTGACTTCCAATCTTCTAGTGATAAAATTAGAAGTGCTCTCTCTAATGATAAATTAATCTAAGTCTGTAAGAAGAGGTTTCTCGTCCTTTGACTTCTCAGAGAAATTAGTGAGTGGATCAGCCATCGGTGTGTAAGCTTGAAAGAGAAGCAATCACACTTTCTTCTTCATTTTGTAGATCATGTGTTTTCTCTGAGTGCTGACAAACAACACATAAATTACATTATCTGTTCTTGCTCTTGGACCTGGTTGATGGGGAAATGGAAACAGAAGGGGAAAATGGCAGTTCTTCCCAGTACTCCCTCCCTAGGGAGAGGATGGAGGAGCAGATCAACAAGTCAGGCCTTCTGTTTCTCCCACAGAACTCATAGCCTGGAATTTCCTCTTTTGTGATAAAACATTGCTACAAAACTGCACACTGGAACAGTGGCTCTTCATGGAAGGATTCAGTATTATCCCCGTTTACAGACTGGGAAGAGGTGCAGAGAGGTGAAGCACCTGTCCCAAGCCAGCCAGAGGAAGAAGGATCACCTCAAGACAAACACTGTTCACCTCTCCTCAGCCCCATCCTCCAAGGAGTCTATGAATTCTAAGGAGACTCATGGCTCAGAAAGTCAAATGTCTTCAAATTAAGTAACAACAGTAAAGGCTATCCACCTAGAGCCAAACTTTGCTGAGCTTGTGTGCTTATATCCTGACTCCACCAAACCTGGGAGTTTGATGGAAAGCTGCCATCCATACATTGGTGGAGGCCTCTGCCTCCTTTTCCCAGGGTCACTGGATCAGGGAATTACAGAATGGTTTTGACTTGGAAACAACTTTAAAGATCATCTGCTCCAACACCTCTGCCATAGGCAGAGGCAACGTCAACTAGAATAGCTTGCTCAGGACCCCATCCAGTCTTGGCACAAACAATTCCAGGTTTGGGACATCTGCTGCTTTTCTGGGCAACCAGTTCAGGTGTTTCACCAACCCCACAGTGAAGAAACTATTTCTTATATATAATGTTAATCTATCTCCTTTCAGTTTAAAACCAGTGCCCTTTGTCCTGACACTGGACACTGATAAAAAGTCTCTCTCTCTTATTACACTCCTTTGTCTATTGGAAGGATGCAATGACGTTCTTTTTTCCAGGGTGAACAACCCCAACTCTCTAAGCTTTTCTTCTTAGGAGAGGAGCTCCAGCCCTCTGACTATTACTGTGGCCCTCCTCAGGCCCTCAGGCTCCAGCAGGTTCATGTCTTTCTCCTGCTGGAGACTCCACAGCTGGATGCAGCACTCTGGGTGCACTACTGCTCTGGTCTCATGAAAAGAGAGGACAGAATCCCCTCCCTCACCCTGTTGTATGTGCTTCCTTGGATGCTGTCCAGGGTATGTTGGCTTTCTGGGATGCAAGTGCACTTTGCCAGCTCATATGAAATTCTCTTTTATCTTCTAGTGTCTCCAAGCCCTCCATAGGGCTGTTCTCAATCCGTTTATCTCTCAGTCTGTACTGATATGGGCAATTGCCCAAACCTAGGTACAGGACCCTGTACTTGGCCTTGTTGCACTTCTTGAGGTTCACATTTGCCCGCCCAAGCCTGTCAAGGTCCCTTCCTTCAAGTGTCAACTGTACCACTCAGCCTGGTGCAACCCACAGGGTTGCTGAGGATGCACTTGATCCCTTTCACTATATCACTGACCAGTAATGGTCTCAAGTAACAGGATCTTGGGAAATTTCATGACTTCTTCAGCCAGAAGAACCCCATCTGGTTATTTTCTGCTTCTTAGGGCTGTTTCAACAGCTATCTACAATACAGTATGCCAATTTTGGCCCCAACCGAAGTCATGCACTAGAAAAATATCCAGAAAACTCCATGCGGATCCGATCCTGTCACAATGGGGGCAGACCATCGGGAAGACCGCCATCAATTCCAGTTCCCCTCAAATCTGGCATTTTCCTGGAAGAAGACCTTTGGCCATGGCCATCTTCCTTGTGGGCTGGGTGCCAAGGATGTTGAGCCACAGTTTTGTTTGGGCATGTAAGACAATCATCCAACTAATGGCACTGCAAAGGTATTAAGTGAAAAGTACAGAATGGCAGGCCCTTCAAGAGTGTGCTGTAGCTACAGTTATTCCCAAAAAGGGCTTGTTTCCTGATTTTTCTGCAAGGAACTGAACATAGCCTCTTTTTCTGAGCAATGACAGAGCAGAAGAGAGATAGAAGGAAGAGCGCTGGACCTGTGGAAAAAAGAAATTGGGAGAGAAATACAGTGTAGTGCACAAGGCACAACATTTAAAGGATCTCTCTTTCTTGCACACACTCACACTGGTTACATTCCTCTGATGTTCCCTTTGAGCATGCATGTGCATAGTTACCTGCACGTGATGCCATATTGTTGGTGGCTTGAGTTACCTTGAAGTTGGTCTTCAATAATGGCCACAAAAAAATCAAAAAAAAGAATTTGACAAAGTCAGACCTTTTTGTCCTTGAGGTTGCTTTCTGGTTTATTGGTGCAAGTGTTCACTAGGGGTTTTGAATGTATAGTGTGCAGGCCAGTACAGAGTTGAGTGAGGGTGTTCCTCATTTGTTGAATTTTTTATTTGGTTTGGTTTTTATTTGGTTGACGTTTTTGTTTTCTGGGGTTGTAGGGGGGTTTTTTTGTTTGGTTGGTTTTTGTTTGTTTGCTTGCTTTTGCATTTTGGGGGGGTTTTTTGTTTATGGTTTTGTTGTAGTTTGAGTTTTGGGTTGGGTTTTTTTGGTTTTTGGAGGTTTTTTGGTTTGGTTTAATTTTTTTGTTGTTTTGTGGTGTTTTGGTTTTTTACTTCTGACTATTTTTCTGTTTGTTTCATTCCCCCCCACCCCAAAAAAATCACTATTTTTTGAGTAAAGCTAAAATAATTTACAGCTGTGGGATGCAAACTTCTAATCTTTGACTCACACAGATTTCAATTATTACATTAGCACATGCTCAGGCAAAGAAGAAAATCACTCCAGAAAAAAAATCCTTCCAGTTAGTGCCGGACTACTAGATTAAGGAAAAGAGAAACTATGCAGTGCAGGATTGCTTTTAAAAATATGTTGTATTCAATCAGTGGATTACATCAGCAGTTGAGTCAAAGCCTTACTTTCACAAAGATTGGAGCTTCAAGGCTGTCTAGACGAGTAATTTACAGCAAGGGAAAAAATCTAAACCATTGAATCCTAATGTTGTAAACAGTCTGTTATCAAGACTGGTCATACAGACAGGGCTCTACCTTTCTCAAGGACCACCCACAAGAGAAAGAATTTGATATGGCAACTTGCCTGAAAAATTTATTTATGATATCCCAGTATGTGGTAGCTGCATGAAAGAGCTGTATGGCTGGGGAGTGCTTTGCTGTGGGAGCCGCTGATGGGATTGGCCTTGACAGTGACTGCAGTATGCACTTCAGAAATGTCAGTCCTAAAACACAGAATAAGGACAGAGAATCTTCAAATAGTTTCCTGACTATTCTGCTCTGTTCTTTGGTCTTTCCCTTTGGTCTTTCTAACATTATGGCATTTCAAGAATCCCAGATTAATCATGATGTGTAAAAGAACAGTTGTCTTTCCCCTTGCCCCCTTTCTTTTTTAAAGAATCTTCTTGGTTAAGAGCCTACTTGCAGACCTTCTGCGTGGTCTTTGAGACATGGTAGCATATATCCTGGTACCTATGGGTTTCTGAAGACGAAGGCAGAGTTCAGCATTACAACCCAGAGTTTTCCAGAGGGAGACACACCATCACTCACTGTCGGCAGCTGCAGCAGGAGCATGGCAGACATCTGGTATAAACTGCCCCTTGGCATCCCCTAGCATCTCCTGGGACAGCTGCAGGACAATGAGAGCTTTCTAAATCCCATTTTCAGTCTTGGATATCAAAGCTGGATACCAGCATCCACATTTACACATTTAGGCCCACGTTTTAGAACAGACTGTGTGATCTATATTGAAACTGCTGTCCAGCTTACTGAGAGAGTGATGGCAAAATACATTTCTGACTTAAGTCTCCCACATTGATTTTGGTCTATTTTAACCTTTCAGGAATTATTAAAACCAAGAGTGACTGAACAGTTATATAAAGCATATTTTGAACTAAAGCAATCTAAACTTTTCTGATGTTTCAAATCTAGCTGAATCTGGGCATTTGTCATGAAAAACTGAGGCATTCACACCAAAAAAGGAGACCACCTGTAAAACAGTTCTGTCCTCTCCACAATGTTTTGGGATTTTGATTTTAGTGGGCATGTTGGATATTTTGGTTTGGTTGGGTTTAGTTTGTTTTCAGTTTGGTTTGATTTTGACAGTTTTTGGGGGCGTTGGCCAGTTGTGAGTTGTTGTTGTTGTTGTTGCCAAAAAGAAAGGCACATAAAAAAAAAAGCAGCTCATTAGTGTTCCTGGCTACTTGCTTGGTGAAGAAAACACAAAAAAGGAAGCTGGTCCAAGAGGGCTGTTATATTCTTTCTCCCTTTCTGTTTCCTCCACGACTCTGCAGACTTCTGTAAGTGAGTGGGGAGCAAGGTCAAATGCACAATTTACGCAATGAAGTCACATCTTGATAGCTTTGCTAGCTCAAGGGGAGAGTATAAAACCTACTGGACGATGACCTGTTGCATTTTTTGCCACCCTGAAGTATCCAGGCAACTAGGATTGTTACTCCCTATGAACAGATTAAAAGTATATTGGCTATTGTAAAATCTGTGTGGAAAACAGTTGTTGTTCAAGATGCTAAAGGCCTCTTTCAATACATTGAGAAACTTTGTTGAAACTGTAACCTAGGAGGAGATGTGCTCCTGCTGGAAGACTTTGCTATTTTGTGAGCACAAGTATGCGTTTGTGCTGGGGAAACACCTGCACTGAATCGACATCAAACTTCTTTCCACTGTCTTCAATTAGACATTGACATAAAATTTACTATAGACATAAATAGACTAAAGAAACAATGATAAAAATATATGTGTGCAAAAAATACTTGGCAAAGAAAAGGAAGTCAAAAGCAACCATTTTGATGTAGACTAAAGCCTATTTGGGGTGCAGGAGAGAGGGGGTTATGGCTGTCTCCTTTGCCTGAGCTGGAGCAGTAGGAGGGCAGTGATCTAGGCTGAGGACTGATGCTGGTACAGGGCTTAGTAGGGGGTCTGTGATTATTAAGACCTCTGGATCAAAGTATCTCTCCATGGAGACAAGAATGTTTATCCCACATCAGAGATACTAAGATGTGAGGCCACCTTTTTGGAAGACTTATTGCAGACATAGGGAGGCTGGTTAGTATTACTGCTGTTTAATGGCTTAGAATATGATAACACTGCAAGTGCTGGGAAACTTACTTCTTTCCCTACAGCCTAAAATGACTTCTGGAAAAAAATAGATGCAGCCTATATTAGGATTATAGCTGCTTGAATTTTCCTGTCCAAGGTAGGCTAACTTCTACAACTGTGCTTTAAAACGTACTGATCTGTCAGCATGGAAAGTAAGCAGGAAAAAGACTTCCAGTGACTTCAGTGGGCTTTGGCTCAATCCCTACTGAGACAGAATGAACCTGCATAAAACAAGACATCTGCTGATACCAGATAGTGTGTTTCAAGGAAAAGTACAGTATTATAATCTGTCTGCACTCAGTCCCAATAGGTTTTTTTTAAGCAGCACAAATTTCTCTCAGGGAAATGACCCGAGTTAATCAGACAAATTGATACCTCTTATTTAATATTGAAGTGCTATTATTGAAACTAAGGGATCAAAATATCAGATTTTAAATGCTTATGTAGGGTGGCTGAGCCAGTGTCTGGGAATGAGGTGTAGATTGGCCTCACTCCTAGAACAGGCGCTGCAAGGATGTGCTGGGCAGGGAAGTGAGCAGGGTGAGGGAGGTGAGTGATGCAGAAATGTCTTTGTGCTGCTGGCATAAGGAACTATCCTTCTTGTGTCATACTGGAAAACGGAAACATTGCCTGGTGCCTGAAACTGTCTCCTGGGAAGCAGTAAAACCAAGAGTTGGCCTCGCCTCTGAGATGTGCTGTGAGAGTGTGTAACCAAAACACAGTCAGCAGTGCAACTCTAGCTTGTGCGTGGAGAGCAGCAATAGTGCCTTGCTCAGGAGCGTGCCAAATTGTACAAAAAGCAGAACAAGTCAAGAGAACAAATTAGACCTCTAGGCTTTATGTACGCTGCTGCTCACCTAAAGCAAGCTTTAAAATTCTAGGGAGCCACGCAGCTATCTGAATATCTGAATAGATGCCTCTGGGGGGCACTATTACCACGAAATAAAACACTGACAGATTTGGCTACTGTTTTATTCCCCTGTTTTGTTTCTTCTAATGGCATTGCAGGCTTCGTTCACTCATCCAGCTACTCTGTCCAAGATATATAGTGAGGGGTTTTTGTCTGTATGGGGGTTCTTTTCAGGAGAAAAGAAAGAAAAATCAAGCTCTAATTTCAAGGTAGTTTTTCTTGAGACAGAGCACAGTGAAACCCAGATAAAGGCATCAGTGATCTCTGTTCTGCCTCAGCCATACACAGACCACAGCATGCTTCAGATCCACACTTAGCTGGAAGGTCTGACAAGCCAGCAGAAAGACCTGCCTTTCGTAGACCTCTCAACAGCATGCCATCCACATTAATAACTTCCGAAACACCTGACTGGGCATGCTCGCTCCAAAAGCCCACTGATGTCAACACAGTATTGAAGAAGGATCAACACTACAGGAGATCAGCCCATGGGGCACACCTGGTTCTGGTTTATGTCTGCTCTGCTTGCTGACTTTGGTCTAGATCCCCCATGTTGTTCTGTTCCTACCCACAGGCTAACATATGGCTGGGAGTCAGATCATCTGACTGCTTTATGAGCTCTTATCTTTCACTGGCTGCACACAGGCAGAAATACTTCTAGATCTTGCTCTGGTAGAGCAAACAATTATATAAGTGACATTAGGTAAATAAAACATCTTTTTGCCTTTGAAGAACACAACAGAATGTTATGTATCTTCTTGACGATCAAAGGTAGTTATTTTGCCCTTTTTGTTGCACATACAGATCGTTGTATTTGTTTAACATTTACAGCATGTAAGGCTGCTTTAATCTGTCACTCAGATTTCATAGTTTGTCTGCCCTAGGTTTTATCTCAGCTTTGAACCATAATGTTTAGTGAGAAAGTGTAACTAGGTATTTATGTCCCCTTTTTATTCCAGCAGGTTTTCACCTGCATCTTCTTTCCAATCGACTCCACCCCCTACTCTCCAGTCTGTGCTGAGCTGCACTGATGATTTAAGATTATAGTAAACATTTCACTTCAAACAGGATGGAAATATTTCAGATATTCAGATATCATCAGAATGATAATTTCCCTCACACACAGTGACAGAGGGACTTGAGTGTGCACGAGACAGTGGGAGGAAAAAAAAAAAAAANAGGAACTGAATTTAAGCATTGGCAGCCAGACAGTGAAGTTCTCTGGCAGACTGGCAGCTGCAAGTTGCCTGGAGGCATTTTGGGCATGGTCAAGAACCACAAAGGCCGTGGAGCCAGGCTTCATGCCACCCTCAACAGCACAGCCAGACAGTCACACACAGACTTCATAGCACCATTTTTAAGATTTCTTAAATCTAAATCACCTTGAATTGTAGAGTCCAGGGTTGACTTTCTAAAAATGTAAATGAAGTTCTAAGCCTATGTGAAAGTTATGAGACAAGTAAAACTTGTAACTTCAGCCATTTCAAGTCATCTGAACACATATCTGTTTTAAACATATAAGTATCAATTCCTGGATATTTTAAAGTGAAAAACCCAACCCAGCTTAAACAACTGAAGTAGCTCCTTTCAGTGGGCTCCTACAGGGCTTGCTGCAGCTTGATCTGTGTCTGATTCTTTCACTGATCTTTGGTACATAGATAGGTCATGCAGTGAATTTGTTTCTTGACTTGTTCAATTTGTTTTGGTCCTTAGATGGGAACAATATCTGTGAAAACTAAAGCTCCTTTAAGATGAAGATTAATATAACGAGTTTTAGTAGCAAAAGTTGAATACTTTGTAACTTCAATCAACGGCCATTCTTTACTTAGCTTCCCTCTTCTTCACCGTATTTTACAGAGGCAAAATGCCTGGATGACCTGGAAAGAAAGCCTTTTCATGAATAAAGGTATGCATGTTAGGAAGGCATGTAGTGGAGAAGAAAGAAACCTAGAGATGAGATGTCTAGGGAAAGGAATCAGAGCTTTACAGGAAAAGTAGCCCTATTGGCAAAAGAAACTTGGAGAAATGTCTGCAAGGTGTTGGTCCTGGACATAACCTCCAGTGAGACAACCAAAGCATGACAGCTGCAGACTGAAAGGTAGGCATGTGTTCACAGCTGAGGGACTAGAACAAAGACCTAGGAGAGTGAAAAATGTCTGGGAGGCATGAAGATGGAAATCAGCTTGTGAGGCAGATGCCTAATTCCCAAAGGTAAGGGGAGGGAGTTTCTGTAGAGGAGAAACTCTACAGAAGTAGAGTTTCTCCTCTTTCTGTAGAGGAGAAAGCAGCAACAGGCAAGTGATTTGGTTTTGGCTCCTGTGCTATAAAAACAATGAAAATCTATAAACCTTTCCATTATGTCTGATTCTGTCTGTTCCATTGTTTCTCCACAAGTCTGCAGGCTTGTGGAGTTGTTCTAGCAGCTCACTCTTATTCCTAAGAGTCCTAGAACTCCTCACTGCTGCATGG
>VYXD01013948.1:230888-244295 GCA_013397195.1 Hylia prasina
GCATGGTTTGGCATGTGACTCCATCAGAGAGCAAAACCAACACCAATTCCACTTTTTTCTATCTCCTTCTCTACAATTTTGGTGTGTGACATAAACATGACTTCAGTCAGATAATGGGAATGAACTGGAGGTTATATAGCCCCTCCTGCACCTGAGTTTTAAATTTATTTCTTCCAATCAGACTTCTGGGGCTGTTTTCCTGCAATATATTGTAGTACAGCCCACAGACCGCAGTTTTAATTAAAGCCTGAGGATTGTTTTAAGGAAGTTTTCCAGACTGCAATGACTAAAACTTCTGAAGATGTTATATGTATATCACACTTAACTACTTGCACCCAATGTGCGTTGCTCAGAATGGATATACAAAGCACACTCTGCCTTTTTAGTCAGCACAGGAATAGTTTTGAAAGGAAGAATGTTTAAGGATTAATTCTGTACCAAAAGAAAACCCAAACCAGCAGAAGCTCTTGGTGTCTGAGACAAATGTTTGCAGAACGCTGTCTTAACTATCTTCACATGCTGATTTTATAGAGATAGGCTTTAAAAGGCAGCTTTCTTCTCCCAAAGCTCCACCCACATCATAAATCAAGAAAAAGATCAATAAATAAAGTAACAAAATATCTCTGCTGCTGATACACAGTAGATGCCAGTTTCTCTTCCTGTTCTGTTTGGCAGATTCCCGTGAATGGCACAGAGTGGGTGGCCCATACATTGATAATCACCTTAATTTTCTGAGTTGCCTCTATTATTAAACTGTGTCACTGATCCCATCTGGATTACAGAAACCAATTTTACTGATGAAATCACATAGAATTTCAGTGAAGGCTGAATAATATTCTTTCAATATTGAATAACTGTGTGTATCTGGCTGTGTTTGCAACATAGGCATATGGCAAGCACATGAACAACATGCAGTACTCTGAACCTATTGTTTTAGTTTGTTTCTAGCAGTTTCAGTCCAGAGAAATTCATTGCTGGTAAATTACTTGTGATGGCTTTTTAGGAGAAAAAAATGTTATAGCAGAAGGATATCCTCTCTCCTTGATGCCCTCCCTTCCCCCTGCCTGTTGAGAGAGCATTAATGTTGCACACAAGCAACTTTTTAATTTTTTTCCTAAGTATAAGCAAGTTTGGCAAAAAGAAAATAAACTTAATGTTTTAATAAGAGTAAATCAAGATTTGTCAGGAAAGACAGTCCTTTGTTAGATTGAGTGTCATACTTGGATAAAACAGGAAATCTTACAGACACAAATGCCCTCCTTCAGGTTCTAATGTAATAAAAAATATTGCCTCTCCTGACAAACACTGTCTACTTTTATCCTTGTACCTTGTATCACAGCTACATCAACACATTTGTTGGTATAATAAATTCATATGCTTGTGAGCAACAATCACAGATACTTGTTTCTTATTTGAAGTTTTCAGATGTTGCTTTTGGAGTTTTTGAGGACACACTCCTAGCAATCTCACCTTTTTTTTTTTTTTAACATTCTGTGATGTAAAGGCTTCACTGTAAAAATGAAAATCAATGTATTTTTAAATTTTTGTTTTAGTTTTTAGATATAACACTTTTATATATCCTCTGATCTAGTTGCAAACTTCTGCCTAATGTCAGCAACAGATTCCCCTTTCTTAACAGCTTCTTAATGACTGTATAGAGACAACTTCTGGCTCCCCAGGTGCCCTGTAATTTCAGCAGTGGGCATATTCTTAATCCCATTTAAATGTGGAGTAATTTTCTACTTTTTCCACAAATGAATGGCCACCCAGCACTGTTGGATATGTCTGATATGGTGGAAGTGCTCACAAATAAAGCAAGAAAGTGACAACTTCTTATTCAGTGCATTTTCACACCCCATTTTACGCTGTAGCACATCCAGCTAGTGCATCCGTGTCTGTGCTGGAGATGGCTATTTCCTGCCTTAAAGCTGTTCCTGCACATGCATTTGGCCTTCTCATTTTTCCTCATCAACCATCTTCTCATGAAATCTTAATTTCTGTTGAAGGATGTTTATTACCTCCTCAGGGAAGCAGAGCAGAGTACAGCCTCTTAAAGGATTTGAGATGCTTCCCTTCTGGTGTGGGCATGGTTGCCTGCCTCTCTGGGAATGGCAACTGCATGGAGCATCACTTGTTCTACTTCTTACAGGACTGCTCTTTGTCCCTGGTACTCAAAAGCTGTGCTGCTGAACCTGGCCTTGAGCAATGTGAAAGTGTGGCATGTAATTTGACATGGGGTGGCACATCAGGTCAGCTCCTCTAAGGATGCGGTGTTGCCCCTAGTTCCACCAATCATCAAGTTATCTGGACAGTTACCTGGCCAAACAAATAAAGCCTATATACACAAAGGTGGAATTTGGCTAATTTCATCTTTAGAAGCTATTTTATTTGTTGAATGTGGCAGTATAATTCAGGAGGCCAGCAGAGTTCCTCTAGGCACTGGTAAGCTGCTTTCACACTGCTGGGGTGACTTCCTGATATTCCAGTAGCACCACGTGTAGCATTGATGCAGGGAAAGCTACACCTAAGTTTGGAGGTCAGTATTACACTGGGGTAAGCCCAAGCACACTCAGGGTCACATAAGTCCTTTTCCTCTTCTGGGGGCACTTTAGACATTTTAGCATTCACGTAAATAAAGTATGTGTGAAACATATGTTGCATCTCTCCACACAGACACGCATGCATGACACAAATGCTCTGAGGCTATTGGGTCATTTATAATGCTCTTGGGTTTTTATTACCAAGTAAACACATTATTATTCATATACATAACTTGCATATTCACTATTATTTTCAGCTGTTATAAAGTAGTAAATATTCTCATGCACCTGGACATAGTGCTGCTGCAAGTCTTATACATTTGCCTTTCTCCCATCACTTCTTTTAAATGTTCAGTGTTGTTCCATAAGGTTTTGGAATTGGACAATTATTTTAGTCTGATTAAAGAAATATTGCTGGATAAAGTATTTGCTCATCAAACGTGTTGAGCCCCCAGATAACAACACTGAAGAAAGAGCTTGACTGCTAATCTTTGGAACTCATTTATTCACTGCTGCTGTAATAGTACCTTTGATTTCATAATAAGCTGCAGGGACAATATACCTCTCTTATGTTTGTGGCGCTATTCATTTCCAGCACTCTGTTAAGTTGTAAAGCTCGTACTCCCTTTTAAAGGCTGTCACAACAAAAACATAGAAAGTGTCTTAAAATAAAATTCTGGGAGGAATTAAGTCAAAAATGATCCAAATAAAGTAGCTTTCCCCCATTTACAAAAGTGAGATGATGCTGCAGCCGCCCCAAGTTTTCTGCTTGAAGCATGTGGGACTGTGTTGCTGTCCCCCAAGGAAACGCTTTTTCCCTTTTAGACCACACATCAAGCACAATAACTGTGTGTCTTGGTTTGGAAAGACAGGTGTCTGCCAGGGAAAAACTGGAGCTTCCATTGGAATGGAGAATGTAAACCCCCTCCCTCTGAATTATTATAATTTTGAAATTAAGGAGCTTCAGGCAAAGATATGGGAATAGGAATAACAGGTCTTTACTAGGAATATTAAAAATGTAGCACTACAAAAAAGCAAATGAACAAAAAAGAAAACACTGACAGAGTCAGAAATACCACCTGACACCCTCTTGGTCAGGGCGTTGGGAGCAGTCCAATTAAGTCCTCCTGGAGTGACAGGTGTGGTCCTGTTGGAGTAGAGATGGTCCTGTAGAAGGGTCCAGTGGTGGCGAGATGGGTCCAGTTTTTCCTCTGGGAAATCCAGTGGAAAACGGGCTGTGCTGTAGTTCTGAATTGCAGATTTTATCCAGGTAGGAATGCTTGGTCGCTCCCACTGGGTGGAGCATCTCACAATGGGCTGATGTAATTTTATCAGTCAGCCTTAATGGCCCATTAACAGCAGATATCCCCCGGAGAGAGGCTGGGTTGTGGAAGAGATAAAGAAACACTGCCCTATCTGGTTTTAACAGCTGGCCCATTATCAGAAGGCACCCACCACCTCCCCCCCCAAAGTTATGAGATAAAGAAAAACATTTGTCTCCAAAGTTTTGGTTGAAGAGTCAACCAATTTCAACAGATGGGAATAGAATACATCTTCCACTGCAACCCAAGACACCGTGGCAGTACCTATCACATTCAAAATTCAAACTGACACAAGCTGCAACTGCAGATCTAGTGCAAGTGTACAGGAAAGATTCTGTAGCTGCCACTGCTCCCCACATGGCAATATTAGGGAGTTTCCCCACACAGCGCAATGCCAGGGCATTGCAAGCTGATTTCTCTGAGATTTCCACTTTGCTGGTAGAGCACAGAATTTCAAATGCCAGGAAAAGGAAATCAGCTCATGGCTTCTTCAAATATTTTCTATGGCGTTACTCTAAATATGTGTATGATTTGGAAAAAGCAAAAACAAAAACAAAACCCCAAACAAAAATGCAGAAAACCCACAAACAAACAAAAAACCCCAACAACCAAAAAGGAGAATGCCAATGGACCTGTCATTTCTCTGCAATCTTGTCAAGACAAGACTGCATGATGCTTCACAACAGAGTGACAGATGAATGGCATGTATCCCAAGGTGTGTTTACAGCTGCCCTCTCCCACCTCCTGCAGTCTGTGTGGTGCACTGACATCAATTTGTGCTTGTGGAAGTGCACTACCACATAGGGAGCCGTTGTTGCATTTCAAGATGCAGCTTTTTTCTTTTGAGAAAATGAGCTTTTGCTATCAAGCCCAAACTCTGGAAAAATAGGGAGAAAAATCCTGCAATGACACAATTTATAGTGTGAACCTTTAGGATATTAAAATATTATGAAAAGGGTCTTCACTTTGCTGGGTTCACTCATGTCCTCTGCTTTGAACTTGACTTGCTCTAATTAATACAAGGTTTCCTTGAATCAGGGAGAAACCCGAAGAACAGAGTGAAGAATAAAGGACATATAATCAGACAAAAACCTCTGGTGCCAGGAAAGAAGGATGGCACAAAGAACAATCAGTGACATTGGAATATGGTAGTTCAGAATACACTTGTAGAAGCTTGTAGAAGCATAATAGCCTTGTTCTCAATTCAGATATATTTTGAAGGTATAATAAAATTTACACTCTAGTTTCTCATCAGATGGTGTCCTGGGTAGGTTCTGACATACATCAGCATTTTATAATGACATTTAACATCCAGTAAGAGATGAAACATAAATCTCCAGGTTTACAAGAATGGGTAATAAAGATCATGAGTGATCATCTGGCAGAAAAGTCCTGGCAAGGAGGATTACAGTGGATTTTAATATGACTTTGGAATGTCATATAAGGGTACTTTTGAAGCCTACATATTTTGGTATCTGCTTCTTCTTCCATGTACTGCAGGTCTAATTGGCTGCATCAGAAAAGCTGAATGAGTGCTACTATGCACATGGTATTGTGCAGATTTAACTGCTGGATTGTTCCCCGGGAGCAAGCCACTGAAGAAAGCCCTGCCACAGGTTGTAACCTTTCTTCAGCAGTGGGGTGAGTCAAGAGAACACACGCTCACACATGACTGTGTGTTTGGATAGGCCATGTCTTCTCCCCTTTTTGCTGCTGGTGAAAGATCCTTCGCCTCTGAACAACTGAGTGCCATGCAGGACAAGATTTTAGGTGACATGGTTGTCATTAGTTGTTCCTTCTGTGCTGCTGTTGGAATAACACTTAGGTAAAAGGGAAACTTCTTGATGGCAAATGTCGTGGCCAATGGGGAGGGCATTCCTGATAATGTAATTATTAGCTAGAGGATGGTCACCTCCACCACAGCATTAAGAGTAGAATTGTTGACAATTCTTCCTCCTCTTTCTAGGTAGGTGAATTTAATTCATGATGAGGGGCTTGCACTGCTAAACCCAGGCCATGCTTTTTGTTTTCTTCCAGTAGATGAAACGTGAGAGAGCTTCTTAGAACAGAGCCTAATCTGTGAAGAAATTGGGGACTCAGCTTACTCACTTCATAAAGAAACCTCGAAGGAAATTTTCTCTGTTAAAATTTCTCTAGTTTAATGGCTGCGAAGTCATAAAATTTCACTGAACAATGGTTTTCCATATAAAGGTCTCTTCAGTTAATAGTTCCTCTCTAAGCTGTTCCAAATCACCCTGGCTTCAATAAGATCAGATGCTCAAACAGCCAGTGCAGGAAACAATGTGATTTCTATAGGTTTAGCAGCTGTTCAATATGCTCTGTTGTGGTGGGTCTTTCTTGTGTGCAGTTTTGTCATGTTTTTCACAGGCTTCCTTTATTGTGCCTATTAGACAGGACACACAAGAGAGAAGTTTTTCTAAGCAGTTTATGGGGGAAGGCATTGCCTATTATAGTATTTTTTTAATTGAGATGTAGACAGGAACCCCACTTATTACACCTATAAATGGTTTTGCAGTAAATTAGCATTATAAAAAGGAACTGTCTGAGCATCCAGATCAGACAAGTGTTTTGCAGTCCCAAGTGGTGATTAATGTCAGTGATATTTTTTTATCTCATGAACACTACAACAAAGTAATGCACAGCCTATTGAATTTGTTGTGTTTGTTTCACCAGGAAAAAAAAAATCTTTTTGTCCCAATTCTGTTCTCCTCATCTACAGGTCAATAAATTAGAAATACAGTGGAGATGGAATATATTTACACTTCATGTAGCCCAAGCTCATCAGTTGTCTTGGTTTCTCCAATTGAAAGGGCATCTGCCCTGGATTGGGTACCAGAGGCTCTTGTCTCTTGCCAAGAGTGTAGTCAGAGGTTCATTGTCATTCTGCTGTGCCTTGGATTCATCACTGCTGCACTGCTCTGGAAGGATGTGTCCCTGAGAAAATATTTCAGGTTTCATTAAAAAACTGAATCTTCCTAAACTTTACATGGAGGATCAGTTGTATTTTCAATCCCAGACAAACCAGGAAGTTGTAAAAGAAAGTTGTAAAACTGTTGTTGGAGAGAATGTACAAGGCATTTTGTTTAACCCTACAATGCAGAGTTTCATTCAGAGATTTTTCTCTCTTCTAAAATAAAGATGTATACATTTCTAAACAGCATGTCACTTCAAAATGTGAAACCAAACTTCTCAATTTTTTATTTAGGATGTCTATTAAAACTTTTGCTTCTCCCTGTATGGCTAGAACTACTCAACATGTTCAACATGAATTCCAACTCACTTTTACAAAGCAAACATTATCAAAACTAATTCCAAACTAATAAAACACAATTTTTCACTCTCTATCTGCACTTATTTCTAGATTTATTTAGATTTAATGTATTTTAGACTATGGGATTATTACAATTTATTTATTCCTTTGATGTAACAATTCCTTGGAAAAAAAATCCTGTATCACTTACAATACTGTGGTCGCCCATTTGGAGAATTTTCATATGTGTAGTAATTGCTCTGAGAATTGTAGTGAAGCAATGACAGCCAGTGCCGGCCTAAAACATGCAATCCAGATGCAAAATCAATACACGTGGCACATGTCTCAGCAGAAAACTGTTTCTTTCTCTTCTGGCAGATAGTTGGAATGAGTGGATTGTACCTCTGACTTCAAGAGTCTGAATTTGATAATACTGTAAATCCATAATAGAGAGAGTGCAAATACAGGATTCTGGTAATCTTGGATGAGTCATCTTTTTCATAACCAAATTTCAGATTATCCAGATGTCAGACACATCCTTCAGCTCTAAAATTCAGGGACTAGATGAATTTATTTGAAATCACAACTCTTTGACTGTCCTGGAGCTACTTGGATGATTGGAATGTATCTGCATTCCACAAAGATTTCAGCAGACTTCCCACCACACTAAAATATTCAGAATGAGAGCTGGCAGGTCATAATTACATTCATATATTCACATGCTTGAGTGACAGTTTGTATATATTATGATGATGTTGCTTTATTTTCTTCTATATATTTTAGGATTAAGGTATTAGGAGTATCCTTACTATGTGGGAGAGCTGTTCATCATTTCTGTCTGTATCTATTCCACTGTTTTGAAGTCAAGGTTTTCCATGCTAGCTCCAAAACAAGTCATGTAACTTGGTAACTTGGGCTGCATATTATCTCACAAACTGAGATGAAACACAGAGGTGCACTGTGGAGCTGTACCAAAAAACATTCAGAGAAACTTTGGAGACAAATGCTTGCTCACAAAACATCTTCCATAAAGCTCTGTCCCTCCTGGCTGCTGTGAGCAGAAGGCAACGGTCTAATGAACTGTAAACAAATTTTGAGTGTCAGAACTATAGAATCTTTTCCATGGTTGGAAAAAACCCCCAAGATCATCAAGTACAGCCTTTGACCAAATACCACCATGCCCACTAACTCACAGAGGCTTCCCACCTTTTTCCTTCTGGAGGACAGGTATTGACAAAGGCTCAATACTCTTGGCACAACAAAAATGTGTGCCACTGATGGTATGAGTTTAGAGGTTTGCTATTCACTTGGGGCTTGTGGGCAAAAATGTTTCCTACTGATCACTTTGAAATGAGCCAAAATTTGCTAAATAAAACATATATTCAAAGGTAATTGTCCAGTTTTTGTCATTACGGGATTGGTCCTTCTCCCTTGCGTGCAGTACAGTACAGCAGAAAGGTCTGGTTAAAAATCTGGACTACCCTCTCCTCTGTTTTTCTGGGACAGTGTGACTCTCTAATTAAAATTACACCAGAGATTGGCTGTGCTACAGTTTATTAACAAAACACTGAAGCACATATTTACTGTAGTCCAAGTTCAAGCATATGACTGTGCAGGGCAAATGTTTTCAGAGACCCAAAACAAGGTATCAATGTTTATAAATGCCCTCTGCCCTTTTTTTAAGACTGCATTTAGGAATAACTTGGTGTTCCGGTGGTTTTGTGTGAGACTATCCACACACAGCAAACAGCAATAGATGAAAGAAGCAGAGTACTTTTTTGACCAGTTTCATTCAGCCAGAGACTTCTGTGGATGTGATATGCACGTTTCACAAATTATCACATGCTTATGGATTTGGTGGCCTTGTCAGAGTGCAGAAAATCAGCTCTGTCCCTAGTTCTGGAGACTAGCTTTCCTATTTATTCAAATAGTTTAATTTAGTCCATTTAGAGTTGTCATTCTCACATGTAAGAACACAGATCCACAACTGCAGGTGTGCATAGTCACAGAAATCTGGCCAAATGCATCATTCTTCCCCCGTTAAACTGAGTGTTGCATGAATTATCTGTGAAGCTTGTTGCAGAGGCACCAAGTATTTACAAGCATGCTACAGTTTTTTTGTGGGAAAAGCAGGGAGAGAAGTGCCCTTCTCAGAGAAGTCAGGTAAGCTATACTCTTAGACTATTTCAGAACATGATTTCACCAGTCCCCCAAAAAAGAGTGCAAATGAGTGCTGCTTCTGTGTTCTAGGAGATTTCAAAACTGTCCAAGAATGTGTATTTTGAAGATGAGCTTTCATTTTTTAGAAGGGGGTGGCTGCATATGATTTTGTATAATGCTAAGGGTAGCCAGGCAAGAGTGGATGAGATAAACTGTAATTTAGGATAGATAATAAAGTCCAAATCCAGAATATCCAGAATGTCATGTGGGTGGAGCTAACAACTGTTGTTGATCCCAGCCTAAGAGTTGTGCATGAAAAGAAAGTGCTAGTAAGAAGTCATAAAGAGTTTGGGAAAGAATATGCATTACATAAAGGTATTGCAGTTAAAAGGGAATGAAAAAACCCCAGGTTTGATGTGACCACCATCTGACATTTACCTATTTAAATGTATTTAGGTAATTGAGTTTCAGATCCATATGAGTATTCACTGATTTCTCTAATCAGTGAAGAGGAAAGGAAGCTCTAAAGCATGGGTCCTCTAATCCTATGGCAGTGTCTAGACAGCTAACAAAAAAATCCTCACCATTGACTGCTGATGAAGTCCAGTTGTATTCAGTTCACATTAACTGAAGCCCAGATGCAGCAGTACTAAGTGACAAGTACTCATTAATTAGATAATAAATGTTTAAATAAAATTTTAGCCACCTGAATTAAGATGAAAGTTATTTTATTCCCTTTAACTGAAATAAGGAATTTCTCAAATGCCACTGAAACAGAAAGAAAGTTGGTACTACATTACCAGTGTCCAAGGACTTTTAAAAACCCTGAAACAGAGTTTCTAAACTAGAATTTTGAAGATCAAGGATGAAATCTTGGGATCCCCTGGTCATCTTTCAACGGTACATCAGACTTTTGACAAGAGCCAGAGAAATTACTTGCTCTTATGCAAACTTTTCACATGAAAATATTTTGGAGTGTTTATGGAACAGTTTATGCCATCCACAAGGCATCCTTAAGGAGAAACCTGTCTCATAGCTCTCTTTTAAACACGGCATCTGGGGCCCCTCTGTTGGTCATAGCTTTCAGAGAGAGAAAATCTAGTCCAAAAGTCCAAAGTCATCAAGGGCTTTGTAGGTCAAAGTCAACACCTTTGCCTCAATCTGGAAAAGCAGCAGGAGAGCAGCAGAGATCACAGAGGACTGGTGTCACATATTGCCATGTTGAGGAGTTGTCAGCGAAAATCCAACTCCAGGATTGCTAGGAAAAACAACAGATAGCAAAAGGTTTGTCTTGCCTCATTTCAGCTGAGTTCTGAGGTTACCAAACTTTACAGAACGACAACGACCATGTACATTTTTATAGTCCAGCAGAGTTCAGAGCCCTGGTAAGAAAGCAAATCACTGCTTGGTCAGCTCCTCACAGGCACAACAGTTCAAGGGTTCGTGTTTTTTCTCTCTCAGCTAAGCTGTTTTCTGAAGAATTTCTTTGTTGCTTTTTGCCATAAAACAAAAGGTCAGGTTTGATGTTGCTCCTAGAAATGTTCTTGTTGTTCTGTTTGTTTATATAACCCCCCTGTCTGTCCATCTGATGGAGACTGTCAGCTGCATGCAGGATGATGAGAAGAATGACAGCCCCAAATAGAGGGCCAGAGGAGGGGTACACAGAGCTGTGAAGGAAATAAAGGGAAAATAAGCAGAGTTTTGCCTCTGGTCATTTGCAGACAGCTTGTGGGATCCTCACATCACACACATTGCTGGGTTGCCTGTGACGTTTCTGAACACACAAGCTGTTATTTCCTCACAAGGAGTCAGCGCTGCTAAACCCTTTCAGGCAACGTGGGTGGGCGCTTCAGAAGACATACTGTCTCATCCCATTCAGGAACTGCCCTCTGTCACTGCTCTCCTGGCATGCTGGATGTTTGTTGTTTAAGTAAATAAACTGGCTTGTGTCTCAGGCTAGCTGTGAATGCTCTGTACTCCCACCACCACCCTTTCCCGGCCACTCCAGGGGACAGGAGGAAAAAAAAGAAAGAAGAAAAGAAAAAAAGAAGAAAACAGCCAAAAGCAACAAGAAGATGAAAAAGTTCACAAAGAGCTTGATGCCACCCACCAAGCCCCAACCTACAAATAATCAGTGACCAAATGGTGTTTTAGAGGCCCCAACATCCTGTCAGCACTCAGCCTTTTGATGAAAATCCATGTTGGAGGTGGTTTCAAAACCATCTTTCCTGTCTCTTTCAGAAAGAAGATTCAGGGAAATAGCTATCACAGCATACTTTGGTTTTCCTTGTTTCTTCCAAATGTACCTTTCAACTTCCAAGTAGTGATCAGCTTCTGGAAAATTAGAATAATTTTTGAAGCTCCATTGTCAGCTTGCCTCCTTCCTAGGCTACAGAATGTATGTGATGTAGAAGGGAGATGCAAGATAATCAATCTGCCTCTGTTTTGTCAAAGATGCACAAGCATGATTGCAAACAGGCTTAGTTTGTGTTTTACTGCATCTCCATTTTTCAGTCATGATGCTAAGCTACAACAGAGAAAACAGATGTCTGCTACAATACAGATTGTCTTTATGGTTAATAGTAACTTTTCATATTGGCTGAGGGAACATGCAGCTTTTCATATTCTTCTCTCGGTGGGTATTCACATCAGCCAAATGCAGAAACTGCATTAAATAACGTGGCCTTCCACCCTTAATTCCATAGGCAGTTGATGATAAAAAAACAGGTCAAATCAGCATATTTCCAGTAACTTCTCTTTGAAATCAACCTCTGCATGATTTTCTTCTGCCCTCCTCCTCTGCACTGTGTCCCTGCTGCTGATCTACCAAGTCCAAGTAATTGAATAAATTAAATAATTTCTTCACAAATCAATCATCGTGCCTATATACTACACTACCTGGAAACAGAGTTTGTCACTGAAACACTGCTTCTGGAGAAACTGCTTGAAAAAAAAAAGTTAATTAAGTGAAAAGTACAGAATGGTGACAGATACTAAGAATTTGCTCTATTGGTTCTGCTTTCCTCTACAAACACCTTCATCTATTTACAGACTGGATTGATTACATCAGCCACCTTAGGAGTTAAGGCATAAAAGAACCCCAGCACTAGATGTACCCTGCAAGTGCAGAATGGCTAAATTGAATATTTTTGTAGGGTGCCTGGTAAAAGTGGCTTCCAGAAGTGCTTCATTCAGTGAAAATGTCATAAATAGTGAGTTAGTCACAGAGATGTGGTTATCTTCTATTGATTTCCCTAGTCTCCCAATACACTTGTTCATAAATAATCTAAAAAGACATTTTTCACATTTATTTGCACCTCTCCATTAGACAAGTAGGGCAACAGAACTAAACCCACAAGGAGATCTCAGCCCCTGAAATCTCTCAAGAGAGGCACCAGTGAGCACAGACAGGTTACTGGAAATCTATCTGAACCCACAGCAAATCACACTGTGTTTCATCATACTACTTGTGTGTCCTGTTCCCAGAAGGATGACAATCCAAAACTTAAATGAATATTTTGATACCTCAGTTTCTCCTGACGCAGCAGTGCTTGCCACCACATGAACTCCATCAGTTTGCATCTGAAATTCACACAAAAAGCACAAAACTCCACCCCCAAACCCCAGCCCTCAGAGGCAAGGCTCATTTCTGGTCTTCCATTCAACTTCTTTATTTTCACATAGTCCTCAACAGGGGGGCTTGTCAGCAAGGAGATGGTTTTCACTTCTATAAATAAGCAATATAAAAGAAAATTGGTCTAATGCCAATTTAGGGCACACTGTGAGTAAACACAAAATCTGACAACAGAGTCATAGCTTGATAGCATCATATTTAGCAATTTGTGGGGGCCTGCCTCCAGCTTTGAAAAATCATAGCTGTGTATTCTATTTGGAGACTGAAGAACATCTTTTATTTGACAAAGATTTCTTCAAATTTCAGACAAGCTTTGAAATCATAGGGAGAAATATTGCATAGCTTCCACAGAGAAATAAATGAGATTTCATTTCTCCTACTTCCTTTGCTCCAAGTCAAGCAAAGTTTAATTTTTCAGTTACATTCACTCAGACTGAAATAAGCAAACAAAACAAAATAAACAAAACAAAAACAAAAACA
>VYXD01013948.1:244332-264829 GCA_013397195.1 Hylia prasina
TCCCCAAACCCAAAAACACAACCAAAAGAGATCCACTAGGGGAAAAAAAGTTCCTTTAATACAGAACTTCAAAGCTCTAATAATATGCACAAAGAAAATCTTAATGGTCTGATTTTATCATGCAGGAAAACATCACCAGGTGATAGATAAGGTCACTTTCATCATAATTAAAGGAGTGTAAATAATGAAACATACCAAATAATATGGCCCAAAGCATTTTAAAGCATTCAGAATCACAATGGCTGCAGTAGTCAAGCTTCCATGTCTGTGATTACAAATAACTGGATTAAATGTATTTTCCAGAGAGTTTTTGCTCTGTATTTTGTACCAAGCTTCAGCAGACAGTGAGCCTGGGAGTAGCAGGGTACAGTTGGTCATTCCCACCTATTCCTCAGCCCCTTTGGAGTAGGAAGACAGTGCTGCTCCCAGAGGCCAGGTCCTTATTGTAGAAATGGCAAATGCTCCAGACCTTGCCTCCCTGACCTGCAGTGTGAGCCTTGGCTTTTGCTGTGAACACTTCAGAGCAGCATAAGTGCTACAATGCTACACAGCCCTCCTCCCAGGTGAATCAAACATGAGTGGGATTATTACCAATGCAGCAGTGCTGTTTGTCTCATGCACTATCCAAAAGGGATCTCTCTTAATAGACAAACACACTTATTTTTGTTTATTTCTTTTTCAGTAACTATATGTTTGGGGGGTTTTCATCAGGTTCAGCTCTGCTTTGGAAAAAGACTTTAAAATGGAAATGAGCTTATTGTGCATCTCCTGAATTGAAGTCATATATCTCTTAGCATTGCAAGCAACAAAATGTTAGCAAAGGACCAGGCAGAAAATCTGTCCTGTGTGTCTGTCACTGAACTGACTTGATACAGATTGACTCAGAAATACAGAGACTCTTAAATGCTTTGTTCACACGGGCAGTTTATACAAGAAGTGGCAATTGAAAGCTGTAGAGGTGATGCTGAATACAAATGAGATAACATGCAATTTAATCCCAGTTGCAATTTGGAGCTATTCTTCATAGGAATCACACATTTAAAAATAGCTAAACCCCAAGCTGAACTGACAGTGTAACTACCTTATTTTCCTTCTTCTACAATTTCTTGTGAAAAATCAAGGCCAAAGTATGGTTATTATGAGAACTCTAGTAATATTGTGCAAATTATCTTTTTGTGATTTTGCACCATGCACACAGAGAAGACTGGAGTGCTACGTAACTGTGCTTAAATTGTCACATGCACACACAAAAGGACTGTCTCTCCTCTTTCCCTCCTATCCTGGAAACAAAGTTTTAGAGAAAAACAAACCAGTACTGAAACTATGCTTGTGAATCCATTTCAACTTAATTAACACTATGCTAGTTACAAATGCAAACAGGTTCCCAAGCGCGAAGTTTGACTGTGCCTCCACTCTGTGAATTCAAATTTGACTCCTTGCTTTGTTCTAACAAAGAGAGCAAATAACAATGTGGCCCTGACCCTTCTTTACCCCTTCACGTACAAATGATCCCTTTAAATATTCAGATGCTCTGAGACATGAAGAGGTCCCATGAGAACAAACACCTGCCATTCCTCTGGACGCCACTTTGACCAGACATTGCAAAAAGTAGATACTTCTTGAGCAACTTTTACTTTCCTAGGGCTGTTTTATAAAGAAGATGGCAACACTTGTGTTCTCAGGACATAGCCTGTATTTCTGTGCAGACGCACACAATGAGTCCCTTCCCACATAAACACACTCCACTTGCAACCTCTTAGCAATTTTCTTGCCTGGGCATCCAATACCATAGGCTTGGAGTCAGGGTTAGTCTAATAGTCCAGCTGCAAACTTCCTTTGAATATGTTTGTGTACATGTGCTTGGTCTGAGATAGGAATCTGCAGTCTCCACACACTCTTCCCTTTAGGAGTGAGTCCAGACCCAACATGAGAGGAGAGTGTTAGGAAGTTGTGGGCACTGTCTAGACTGAAAGTACATTTTTGTTCCTTAAATGCACAAAATATGTGTATTACTGATAAGATGGGGACATTGCTGGGTCTGGACCCAGTGAGAATTCCAGCAGTGGTGTTGTGGACACTCATGGGCAGTGTAGGAGGCAGATCCTTGGGTCCTCTGCACAAACTGCAGCAGTCTGGTTTCTGTGTTTACTCCAGCAGCACTGGGAGCTGGGCTCTGAAGGTGCTGGAAGACGGCATGAGGCCGGCAGGATTTGGTGTCTGGTGATTAGAGATTAGTCATCCTCCCTCAAAGGTCCTGGGTCCTTCCTTGCACAGTTGCACAGACTACTTGGCTTATTTCTGAAAAGCTCACTAATAGGAAGAGGTGGCTGGTAAGACCCACAAAACTCACAAAACTATATTATTCTTCACTGGCCTTAGACAAACTCATTTTTAAAACCCTTCAGTGCTGTGAATTCCCACCTGCATCCCACCAACAATCCATGCCAGTGCATCACCAACTACACGGTTGCAAATGTTTTCTAAAAATCAGGTACAGATCTCTCTTGCAATGATTTGTACCCACTTCTGTCCCATCTGTGATGGACACAAAGAGTAGATTATTTAGAAGAATGATGTCACACTGAATGGAATCCTTGTCCTGCTAAATGCTATGATGATGAGCCTGCTCTAAAACTGCTGCATCTGGTGATTGCAAAGATTTTTTCCTTACTCTGGAGTGCAGAGTAAGAGTTGGCATTACAGTCAGACTCTCCTCCAAAAAAGGATCTGTGCTGCTATAATTTTTAATGACAGAAGGCATGCAAAATGGGATCAAAGGAAAACTGAAGAAAAGAAAGTCTAAATGAGATGGTACTGGTCTTTGAACTTGATGTGGTCTGAACAGGATGGTTTCCTCCATGGTTCTCATCTATCTAATAAAAAGCAACCACACAGGCTGACCAGAAAAATCAACAGAAGCATGTTGACTGCTGTTTGCTCTGGAAAGCAATGGGACCTAGGCCCAGACATATCACTGAGACTTGTCAATCATTTTCAACTTCTGATTTTTACTGAAGTTGCAGAAACACTCCCAGTCATTTCTGGTAGGCAGCAGCAAAAAAGCCAGCCCAGAAGCTACAAGAATAATAGGCCAACCCCTAAAAAAAAAAATTAAAAATTCAAGAGTCTAATTCCCACAGGAAACAGTCATGTAATTGAAGTTAATTGAACTTTGGTACTAAGCACTTACAAGTAGCTGAGCACCACCAGTTAATAGTCTTCCCAACCACAATCTGTGAGAAGCTTTTGACTTTGTTTTTGTACTCAAAACATTAAATTTTTGACATTTTTCCCATTGCTTTGGTTCCCAGCAAGAGATGCAGATTTTCCAGAGTAGGTAAAATGACAACTAACCATTTATCACATTGCATAAGCTGAGCCAGACCTTTTATTTTCAAGTAAACAAATACATTTTCAGAACGTTTAGACAAAGCTCACTGCTTGTCCTCATCTGAAATGAGCTCTTGCCCATGGTCTAACCCTGAAAGAGATTGCTGCCATGGTTTAAAGCAACAGCTTCATTGTTTTTCTCAGGCTTTAGGAATGCATTCCTGGCATCCCATGGACTAGCTGGGGCTCTGTTCCATCATGGGGTGTCCAGTCACGTCTGTGAGTGAGAGTGATCAAACATCCAAGTGCTGTATGTGTCCAACTGCATAAGAAATGTGCGGGAAAGGGTCTTCTCTTGGGGATGGAAGTCAACCAACTTCCTTACATGGAGGTTCCTGGAGCCAAAAAGTTGTGATGTTTGATGAGCCTGTTGTTGTTCCTCCCCATCTTTATTTCTGTCTGCACTTGTTATTTTCTATTGACTTTCCCAGGACAGTTGAAACCACACAGAAGAATGTTTTTGCTTCATACCAAGCTCTCTAGGCTTTGATCAGAGACCTGAAATTATGGAAAATGGGTGGCATTGCTGGTTATGTCTTCGAGGGCTGAGATTCTCAGGCTGAGGAGGGGTGTGTTTCTCCGGCTACACAGAAATGTGCAAAATCACAACGTGCAAAAATACAGCTCCCTAGCTGGCTTCTGACCTCATCATTCACCACCAAATGTCACAAAGATTCCATCGTAAAGCTGTGAGAGAGGTTAACTTGGAACTAGGAGTCCGAGGTTTTAATTCATCATTCACATAATTTGAATTAAGACCTTTCCAGAGATTTGAACAGAGGCTGAGACCTGACAGTCTTTTCTCCTTGGAGAGGGGTGGTGCTCCAAGCAGGCAACAAGGAACTTGAGGGCTTAAAAAGCACCTGAGATACTTCTGGGCTGTGTTCTCAAAAGTCCATTAAAATGGCTGAGAGACATTTTATATTCCTGGGGATAATGGGTAACAGATCCTGAGTGGTGGTTAGAGCAATGTATACATTCCATCAGAAATCTAAAACATGTAAACAGACAGACAAATTATCAGAGGGATGCGAGAAACTTGTAAATTAACAACAAAGGCAGGAAGAGGAAGTCCAGAACAAATAGATTGATTTATTTCACGAACATGGAGCCAAGTAATCTACTGGTTTAAAAAATATTTGGTACACTAAACATTAGCTGGGTAATGGCCTGAGAGATACATGGCATTGGTCCATAGAAATATAAACACAAGGCATTTGTTTCATTGTGTTTATTTTTCTTTAAATATTTACTTTCTGTGTTTTTCCGGGATATAGTTTTTAATCCCATATGCACAACAAGCTACCTTTCCAAAGGCTGACTTGGGAGGCACACTCAGGGTCACTGGTTTGGTTTCAGTGGCTCTTTGTTGCGATTTAGTATGTTTCACGAAGAAAAAATAGACATACACAAACTTTCTTTCCCATTCCCAAGCCCCCCATGCCCCATCACTGTATTTGATAGCCTTTTCGGCAAAGATGGATGAGAATAAAGGCTGAAGGGGTTTTCAAAACAGCAGCTTCTTTTTCCTCCTCTTTTTCATGGGCTGGAGCATCTAGAAAACAGATGTGGCTACATGGAGCAAGAAAGTAGATGTATATCTTTTTCTCACTTCATTGTAATACAGTTCCTTAGGCCTTAGAGACAGTTTGAGTGGTGCTCAGCCCTGTGAAACTTCATGGCATGGAACAAAATGCAGAAACTGGAAAAGGCACCTTTATGCATATTTTGGCACAGTCTGTAATTTCTGAGCTGGGTATGTTCACCACCATGCACTAGATTGGAATCTGCCTACTTGCAACTGTGTCACTCATGATTCTGTTTATGCCATGAGTCATGTGATTTGAAGGAAGTGCAAGAGGTGGCAGTCCTACCTATGAAATAAGGAATCCATACAAGATTGCTCTTTGTAGGCTTGAGGCTCCATAGCTTCTGCTACACCTTCACTTTCCTAAATGCTTCATGCTAGGAGGAATGCACCACTTGGCGTTGATGGCCTACGCTACCTTTTCCCTGCTATCCCTCAAAAGGGGAGGTTGAGAGGGATTGTGAACAGGTCAGGTTTCTGTCAAAATTTAACCATTTTACAATGGTTACCCTTTCTCTGAGATTGATCTGTGCTATACCAGAAAATTAGTTCGAACATCATGACACAAACCTGAGACAGGTTTACACCAGCTGGCTCTGATAGTGCTGACAGTGTAACACCATCAGAACCATCTTCAGTGATGATGAATTATTTCAGTAGAAAACTGATGTGACCTAAGACAAGGACCAGATTCTTGACTGCATTTCCATAGCCCGACATGGAGCAATGTAAATGTGTTTCTGCAGATTCTGGAGCTGCAAACTCATCAAATTTGAGATATGCTGTGAATGTCTGTAAAATAATGGACAATTTAATGACATTTCTAAAGGTTCCTCAGTATCACAGAGGGGCAAACATGGGGCAAGAGTAGGTGTTCAAAATGGTGAAAAGAGGAACATTCATTCTGACTGTAAAATGATTCCCTATGTATTGACAAATCTTTGACTACCACATTGTTCCAAAGGGCTAGTTGATATTTTTCACTGCAATAAGATTTTTTTTCCTTTTTTGCTTTCAAGAAGAATCAAACATCATTTGACAAATGTATATATTACCCAGTTAGCTGAGCAATGAAATGCTGCTGATGCTGAGGATGGAAAAGAAGTGAATGACAAACTCATGAGAAGTATATTAACTTTTGTTAATATAAATTCCAACATCCCTTATCCATCTTATATCTTGCAGAGGATAAAAAGATAGTTACAAGAAAGGACTACAAACACACTTAAGTCCACAGCAGGGGTTTCTTCTTCTCTGTTCTGCATTTCATATGCACCTCATAAAAGTTGCAAGATAATCTAGTGCTTTCTTCTATTAAATTTATAGAAAATTCCAGAAGGCATAGCAGAAGTGGTTTAGCTCATTGAAAGCTGAACACTGTAATGTTCAGAGCAGGTGGAAATGTTTGCTGGCAACAAGCATGAATATTCATTTATTAGCACTTGAACAATTTTTCTGATTCATCCTCCTTTTGGATCTTTTCTATGTTTTCAAGGGATATCTTTATAAAAAATGTCTGTCGCAGGAACAACAAAATGACATCTTAAGGTTTTTTATTTAAGTTTGTGTTTGAGGTAATAAAATATTCTGACATTACTTAAAACATTTTTAGAATGAACAATTAAACAGAAAAATCAGGTGTATCTCTATTATTTATATATAGCTATTATCTTGCTTCTCAACAAGATACCCACCATTGTATAATTCTCAGACACAAAGTAAGAATGTAAGACTATGTCTGCTCTGTGCCAGCCCTTGTGCAGCTGGCTGGATCTATTGCCAAAATAATACTGCCCAAATTCACAGCTTGATCATTTGCTGAAACACAGATTCATAACCCATAACCCCCTCATTCTGTAGTTTCTAGAGAAAATACAAAGAAGTTTGGCATTTCAGTGTCTAGGCCCACCATATTGACATGCTGACTGAAAACAGACCTTTTCTTTCATTTTACTGTGACTCCAAACCTATAACATTGAAAACACACAGTAGAAAACTATGTTGAAGAAAAAACTTGAAATACAGGTTAGAATTTGACTGTCACTTGGGAAGGACATAAGGAAATAAATAATTCTAAATTCTCTTTTCTCAAAAAATGTGAACTCAGAGCTTATTTTGAGCTATATACTGAACATATGTTAAAACATCTCTATAGGACTAACGGAATCTTTATTTAAACACCTGTGGAAGTTGGAAATGTAAATCCAAACCAAAACTCCATTTTAGTTTGTGTGAAAATTATGCAAACTTTAGCATAAATTGATTTTTTTTTGTTTGTTTATATGCTGCTGTATTTGGACCATATGTAGGGAGCCTATAGCATCCTAAATGTAAACCCTGTAGTCAAGGGTTTGACAAGAGGAAGGAATGTACCAATAGGCATGAGAAGACTAATCACTGTCAAGAGGACCAAGGAAAGTTTGCAGAACCAGACTTTTCTACTTTTTCCCATAATAAATTGAGTCAAACTCCTGGGCTGCCATCCCCTTCTTCCATTTTTCTCCATGGGAAGTTGTCTCTGGGAAAAGGATTTTTCTAAACACAAATTATAATAGCCATCAAGAAAATAATTTCACTCTTAGCCATTACTGACAGGCAGTTGCTTTTCTGGGGGCAGTTCATGCAGCGTTTTTAGGTGCTGTTTGCATGCTGGTGTTGCCAAACCATCTGCATTCTGATACAGGCAGCTTGTGAATGTCAAGCTAATTAGCCAAGGCTAATGTCTGGTTTCCTGTAGAGAGCTTTTGTGGAGTAATTGCTGTCCTCGAGGTCAAACCAGTGTAATTACAGGTCTTTAATTAATCGAGATAAACAGGCTTTGAATCCTTGCAGTGAGTCAGCCAATCACTCTAATGGACTTTTATCTTAACCTACAACACTACAGGGTATTATGACAAGTGATAGAAACACTTTTATTTGTATGGGATCTAAACAGTATGAGTTTTCACTAAAGCAATAAAAATTATTCACATTTATTAAAGTCTCTGCCTAGGCTTAAGAACAAATTCATTGTTATGTGCTTCTCTGGGCAGGCACCCATTGCTAAATAAAGCAGAAGGTAGGTGTTTTCACAGAAGTAAATGCACACAAGTAAGAAGAGCAAGAAGAAATTATTCTCACTATAATTTCTCACTGTCTGTGTAAAGATCAAATTGCTCTTTGAAGCATAGTGTTGAGGCCATTTAAAAATAACAACTCCCAAACAGCCTGTTTCTCCTGCTTAAGTGTTTTCCTTCCTCTGTGTCCCCTTTGCTCCTCACACTTCTCCTTGAGGCTCAGATATTTTGGTCTATTATGGGAACGTTGGTATATGTTTCTCCACCTAACTTCATTATTTCTAAGGTCAATTCTCTGTAGGATTTCCTCCTCAGAAAATTTGCTTTATGTCTTTTCCTCTTGGACTTTGGTGAATAAAATGCCTAAAAATGATCTCATTTTATGAAAAATAACCACCACTTCAAATATATTGAGGGTCAATGAAGAAAATTAAATGGAGTGTAGAAGGAAACTAATGGAGGTTTGACCTCTATTATCTCCTGTAGACGTCTCCTTAGCTTTGGAGTGCATAGCAAGTTTAAGCACCATATTTCCCTGATTTAAGTAATCACTGTATTAATATATTGCTAGAAACACATGTAAGTTTAGCTGGTTTTTCTACAACAGATCAAACCCAGTATTTGAAAACAACTTTCAGAGAAGTCCAACCTGGCAGTCAAATTCTCAACACCTAAGAAAAGCATATCCATGGTGCTGCTATCACTTAATTGGTATTTTTTTTATGACTAATCAATTGAATTTGCACATTCCTGGTTTTAGGATTTTTGAGGGCAGGGAGTTCTAATTTTTCCTGGTTTGTTTTGATTGTGGGTTTTTGTTTGTTTGGTGGGTTGTTTTTTTCTTCGTTTTTTTGTTTGGTTTTGTTTGGTTTTTTTTAATAAACTAGGAGTATAACATAATTAGAGCTAAGGTATATGCACAAGCACCCAAAATGCAGCATGATGAACTCTAGAATGGTAACTCATGATGCAACAATATTGTGTGAGAAAGCATTTTGTTTCACACAGGGAACTAGTTTGGCAGAAAATCAGTAGTCATGTGTGTAAAGTGAAAAGGACCAGCTCTTCAGTTTCAATAATTTTGCATGTATGACACACAGTGTGGGTCTGCTCTTCTTGCTTTTTGTGACCTTTGACTCACACAGAGTCCATGTGGTATCAAGTAGTGCTAACACTGTGCCATCTACCCCAGGTAGATGACAGCAGGAAGGACAAGTAAGGGTTAAATGTGCCCTTAATAACTAAGTGCCTACACATTTATATCCCTTTTTTCAAACT
Organism: Hylia prasina; assembly: GCA_013397195.1. NCBI lineage: Eukaryota > Metazoa > Chordata > Aves > Passeriformes > Sylviidae > Hylia > Hylia prasina. The sequence goes on from VYXD01013948.1 coordinate 253,645, forward strand.
CCCTTTTGTCTACACATCTGTAGATGCGTGTATGTGTGTTCCATAAAATACTTTTCTCATTGGATTTCTGACACTGGAGTGTCTGTCTGTGCAGACCTGTGGAAAGGCCAAAGGCCAAAGAGTCAAAGGGCTCAAGCAATCAGGCAATGCAAATACTATTTGCCATGCTGGCACCAAAGGTTCTCTCCATGAAAAGACTCAGGAAGGTTAAGGGGTACGTGAAGCAATGCTGGAAGATGTCCTTGAAGTGCTGCGTTGTTTTGGGTGGGATTGTGTCTGTCTAACTACAGTCAGGTAAGGCTTATAAGGTAGATAACTTTAGGAGCCAGACTTTTTATAGCCAATAGCCATCAAGTCAATAGCCTAGTATTACCTGCAGAGGGCTGATTTATTTCCTTTATCTGAAAAGGACTGCAGAGACAACACGGTTGACACAGATGGGGAAGTCCTACCCCACCTGTACTTGGAACAACAAAGAATTTTCTGTGATGGCTTTCCATGGCTTCTCTATTCTGTGAGATGCTGGGAACTTCTCTGCACTTACTCTTTGGCAGTACTTCTCATTGCAGTACTCTGGCAGAGTTATGCAGCCTCATGCTGGGGACATATTATATCCACATTTAAAGCTGCCTAAAGTTGCCAGCACAGCGTCTGTGTCTTTCTAAATGTGCATTGTTCTACAGCAGCCATTCTGTTCCAGCCTTTTACAAGCCATGCAATGTGGTGACTCTTCTGCTCTCTTTCCCCTTCCCACCCTGTATAAGCTTTCAATCACTGACAATATATTCAAAACAAAAGTATCCAGGAAATTAAAACCAGAATGAAATCCTCAAGGCCAGTATTCAGAACCCAGTTGTAAATGAAACATCTAGTTGCCTTTATAGTATTTAAGTGGTGTAATGGTAAATGAGATTTCTCTTTTAACGGGTGATTCATGTGCCAAGGCACACTGGAAGGCATATGCAAACTGACCCAATTTGAGTAGGCTGCAAAGTGCTAAAATGCAGTCTTAGACATGTGCAGGAGTTTGGGCCCAGAGACAAGTTAGTTGGGACTTTTAAAGGGGCAGGGATCTGAGGCAGTTGGCAAAGAGAGAAAACAATACAGCAGCATCAATGATAGCAAGAAATGGGCTTGATTATGGAGACCTGCCAAGACAAATATTTTTGCACATGACAAATCTGATACATCCCTGGCAGAAAGCCAGGGATGCCTTCATTGACAGGAGATGAAGCACTGACCATGGTTAGTGCAATCGTAAAAGCAAAATTAATTCGGAATTTTCCAGTTTAAAGTCAAATTCCAGGATTATTTAATCCAGAAGCAGCCACAAAGCTCATACAGTGATGGAAGAGGGTCTTTGATTTCTACCCAGTTGCTCGCTGACAAAACCTAGAGCCTCACCAATTGTATAGACATAGAAATATTATACAGTTTTGAGGGTGTCATCTTTTAACCTGTATATGCCAATCCAAAGAAAAACTGTGACTCTCCGGTTCTCTGGAGAACCTGGGGAAAACACAGAAAAAGTAGATCCATGTGCTGGGCAGGTAACTCTACACTGACTAACTCATCAATATGATGAGGGTAAGATTTAATAGTTACAGCAGTACATTGGCAGAGGATGCACTGGAATTGATTCCTTACATCTGCTCTGGCCTTTACATCACTGAGAACTTAACACATTCTCTCATCGTCACTTCACACATTCTAGTGCTCCAAAGGCATAGGGAGACTTTTCCCACTCCTGGAAATTTGGTGGAAGGTGTTCTGTGTGCAAAGTATTATTTATAAAAGTAAGGTGGTGATTCACTTTCTGGAAGCCGTGTCCTTTTGTTTGACACTGCAACATTGTCAAGGCAAGGCCTTTATAGGCTGATAGACACTCTTAGTCATAACTCACAGTAGAAGAAAACACTAGAAAAAGGTTTTTCTAGTATATGGACATTAAAACTGAGAGCTCCATTTAAATTATGTGCACGTTTATTTGATCTTCCTGTGTAGACATTTGAAATTGTCAAACTGAGTCACATTTGTATTTAGCTTTGTAATGTATTAAATACTTCTCTTGTATCAACAATACACATTACATATATATCAACCTATCATAGCACAAGGATATGAACAATACATATAAGGATATAAAACTGCTTCTCTTCCAGACTGGGATTCTTTAAAGGCATTGGAATTTAGGGTTTTTTACTTCTCAGTGAAAAAACAGCCTTATCACAAGCCTCTTCATGCTGATAAGCTAATCCTTGAAGATGTTTTGAGTAAAGGGGACATTTTTCTGCACACCGGACTAAAATTTTATTTTGAATATATGGTGAGGGTTGGAGATTTGAGGAAAATAGAGTGGTTGGTAGTGTTTTCTTGGGTTTGGGTTTTTTTCTGTTTGGTTGGTTGGGTTGGGGTTTTTGTTGCTGCTGTTGGTTTTGTTTGTTGTTTTAGTTTGTTTGTTGGGGGGGGGTTTGTGTGTTTGGTTTCGTTGTTGGTTGGTGGTGGTTTTGTTGTTGGTTTTTTTGGTTTTTTTTATTATTTTTAATTGTATTTCTCATTTTATAAAGCCACAGACTAGAAACATACATTCACAGTTTTGGTTGTGAAACATACATTTGTTGGTGGAAGTATTAACTTCTTAAACTTAATGCTCAATGCCTAATCAACTGCAAGATTTTCAGCATTTTTTTATTAATAGCTCTAAGTTCTAAGACAATTTGCTTTGCTCAAAGATAGTCAGTTGTGAAAATTTTACTTGTTATCTTCCCGGAGTTAGTATTTATTTGGGGAGCTAACACTTAATTTGCGTTTAGTCACACCTGCCAGAATGACCCTCTGAAACTCACACCACCCCAGAACAGTGTGTTTGAAAGCTTTCCAGAGTCTGGCCAAGGACTCCATCAATCATGGGAATGACAGTTTGTTTGGATAAGAGAGCTGTCAGGCTTGCTTAGCCCTTCTGGTACTCCCTTCCCTTCTCTCATCTTAAACCAAAGTCTTTGAAAATTCACCAGCTGTTATTGGGGAGAGGGACCTGAAAAGTATTTTTCAACTGTTGTTTTGAGAATGGGTTAGAGATTGGAACAGCACCATCCATAACAAAAACACATGGAACATAGCCCTGTTTCGTAATCAAAAAAGAAGAAAAGAAGCCAGCTATTGAGAATGCTGCAATTAAAAACAAAAGCTGAAACAATAGCTTTGGGCAAATGTGATTTTGTCAGTGAACATCCTGCTTTTCCAGCAGTCCACATGGAGTGGGACAGTAATGAAAGGTCTCAAATCAGAAACAGTGCCGAGCAAAAGGTGCTGCTCCAGCTGGGATAGTCCTGGTCTGCCTCCAGTGGGCAGGCTGGGGCAAGGACAGGAGCGAGAAGTACTGTTGACACAGAGATCTTACCATAGCATTTTCACAGTAGCTTGCCATAGGGAAGTGCAAGACAGCTTCCAAGAAATATCTCCCTTCTGGGTGGGCCAGCCTATCACCACACGTAAGTTTATTGCACAGGGCTGCAAAGTTCAAAGGAATCTCTGGGAAAGGGGAACCGTGGCTCACAGTGCTGAGCCCAATCTGCTACACCACACATGGCTAAAGTACACACTATCAGTAATCAGGGGGAAGGACCTCCCTGAAGCACAAATGGCAGTGGGGGTACCCTTCTATAAATATCCTGAGAAATAGCAGAGTTTCCCTTTCCAGTTGCCTGAGTGACTCCACCTCCTTTGATAGCTTGCAAATGTTCCCTAGGTTTTAGTAGTTACCACCGTCGCGTGTGTTGTAGATCAAAAACAAGTGCATGGGAAAAGGCAGCTGAACACAATAGGCATGGGTTGAATTGCACGCAGTAGGAACAGTTTTAAAGTTGTGGTTCTGTCCCTTCCCTTTTTTCCATCCTTCTAATCCCTTCCCTCTTTTGGTTACATTCTGATTTCCTATACTCAGAGAAACCTAATGCCAGCTACAGTTCTCAGCCCTGAGGAATTAAAACCATACCACAAACTGGTAAAGGACGGATCTGGCCTGGCCCTTTTTTCCTGCTGCAAACAGAAGAGAAGTGGAATCCAAGAAGAGCCTCCAAGCCAACCCAATACCACCCAAAAACCACGTTGGCATTCAAGCAATCTTTGTAGGTTTGCATATTCAATTCTGAGGTCTGGGTTTGGCTGACGATGACCACAGTCTGTATAAGAATTAGCCCTGATACCTTTCCACTAATCACTGGAAAATCTGATGTAGACTTCACAGAATTCTGTAAACTCAGATCTATTTAAAATTATGCAAAGCACCTGTAAAGCATGAAAAAATACACATTTGGGTTCCTAAGAAGAAGAATAAACTGCAAGAATCTTCCCTGGAAAATATTATTTTTGTTCCATAATATAAAAAGAAGTAGGAAAATTCAGTCACTGTATTGCATCTACATCATCAAATTTAAATCACAGCTCATGTGTTAGAGATCAGAAGAACAAAAAGTAAAAACCCTCCTTCTTTCTCATGTGCCTGGAAATGATTCAGCTGACAGATAAAAGTTATAAATAGGTGTGGGAACTGGCCTGTTGCATAGGATACAGCATGAGTATTGGCAATTCCTTATCAGTGTGACTACCTGGAATTTAATATGAAAGAAACACTACTACAAGCAGTGTTCATGCCTTACACTTTCTTAAGAGCTGCCATTTATCTGAATGAAAAAGGGACCCATCTGCTGCTGTAAGTGGCATTAGTCACCTCCAGTGAGGAAAGCCCTATGACAACTATGAGAAAATATTTCATTTTGAGAAAGGCTGGCTGTTTATTCCAGGTTTAAAAAAATGCACCATACAGCACTGCACATCACGTAGCTCATACAGTTAATTTTAATGGTTTGAGGGATAGACTCAATTTGAAATCACATTGCATTTCTGTCAAGGAAAAGAGGAAAGAGAACACATCTTCATCGGAAGGTGCTATAAAATGCAACAGGGACTTTTCAGGATTACCCTGCAGCAATGGGGGATTATATTCTTGTTACAAAACAGGAAGAGACAGGAGTCTTATGAAAGGCTATTACTGCTTGCCTTACAATCATATCACTTTACTACAGAACCAAGGTGATACTCAGCACAACAAATCATTTCTGTCATAAGGATCAAGCGAAAGAGTTGGGTGATTTCTCATAGCAGGCACTACTCCACAGGTTTGGAGAACATGTGGAACCTAGAAGTGCTTCTTCCTCTTCTGAATAGAGCAAATAAAATGCAAGCAAAATTTCCTGAAGATACCTTTACTTCTGAAATTTTGAAGACAAGCAGCAAACAGTCACAAGCACAGCAGCTAGCAAGTGGAATTTTCAGTATTACTGACAAAAACAGTCGTCTCATGCCTTTTGTCTACGATGCCAAAGTGAAATCTTGTGAGAGCAGAAAAGTTGTTTTTAGACTGACCTTGAGCCTGCCTCTGAACCCAAGCTCCAATTTTGCCTAAAATATAGTCCTGTACCTACTCCAAATCTGAGTATTTGGTGCCCATGTCCTCCATATGATATGCATGTGTGGTAGATCATTAGGCAGATGCAGTGACAAAAACAGACCTGTTAAATATCCCTTTAATTTGGTACATCCCACTGAACAACAACAGAGACATACTAAAATTATTACAGGAGGTATTATATACTTACACAACAAAAACTACTCACCAAAATTGTAAGTTAAATGATTTTTATTGTTATTCTTTGAGCAAGATTTCTAACAAAGCCAAAGCTTTTTATCACATCCACAAACATCCTTTCATATTTAGCGGGAAAAAAAAGTGACAGATGCCAGAGATCTCTTCCTAGGAAAACAGTTCACTTTGGCTGGTTATACCCCCTAATCTATAAAATTAGAGGCACAGTTACAAACTCTATCCATTGTCATACTTTATCTATGCCAGAATTATCAATGTTAATACTGTATTTTAATCGGGGTTATATGGTTGTCAAAAGGTAGCTTTTCAAATACATTCAGAAAACAGCTTTGATAATATGAAAACTAACTACCCCAGTGTTTCCTCTAACTAGTGCACAAAAACTGCAGGTTAACTGTAAATTCATCATGAGACGTTTATTCCTGCCCTACAACGATGTGATTCTCCTCATAACAGAGTACACCTTACACACACTCAGGTGTCCAAGGTACAAATTATTTATTCTCCATTAGAAAAACTAACAGAACTTTTAGGCAGGTTTCTCAAAGCATGATGAGTTTCTCTGTGTATATGAAAAGTATGATCCACTGAACAGAGCTGAAGTAGAGGCAAAAAATATCTTTAAATACTGAACAGTGCTTATAATTATGCAATCTATTAGGCTTGTTGAACTTGATGGGAGACTCTCAAAATCAGGTGGCCTTTCAATGTTTGTTGGAAAGAAACTTTGATTTCATACTTAAAATAATTTGGGTCTCTAAAGCTTCCAAGGCTTTGGTTGCACTTATACTTTTCAAATAAATTTGACCAGTGTTATTTCTGTTGTATTTTTACTTGACCCATGGCCTTTGAAATAAATATTGTAAAGGAATTGAAATTCTATAATCCTTTCCCCCTGCTTTTATGTCACTTCAGTACTTAAACAGATAGAGTTGATAAAAACATCAAGACCTTCTAAGGTTTCTTACAGATGTATTTTACAGATTTGATCATCATGTATTTTTCAGGTGCAGTTATTTTTTTCCTTAATGACTCTGATGTTATCTTTATTCTGTTGTGGACTCTTATCTCTGAGGGATGAAGTATCAGTTGATCTCCTTGCAGGAATTACATGCTCTGTCTTTTCATTAAGTGAATCCAATTATGACTTCTACCTTGTGAATGACCTTCTAAGATGGAAACAGCATATGGGAAGCAAATGGAATAAAAAGATTTATCTTCAATTAATGTTAATAAAAGAAAAAACATTCCAATTGCTTTAGTCAACCTGCCTTAAGCTTAACTTTGTCATCTAGCATGCCTTCTTTTGAAGAAGATGTAGTAGTTAGAAAAACATAAATTATCTTTGAACAAACGTATAAATTTATCGAGAAGATATTAACTAAGCAACAAAATCAAGGTCAAGAAGAATCAAACTGCAGAAAACCTGTTTGATAGGTGTTTGGGTGCAGATGTTCTGTTATGATGGTACTACTCAGATCTCAGTGTGGATTTCATCAGCATGAGAAAAAGAAAGATGAGCTACACAACAAACTTACTATTTTTACAATTCTTTTCTCTTCTGGAATTTCTGTTATGCTTAGATATTCAAAATGAATATATTCTGTCTTATTTTGCCCATGAAACTCTCCCATCTGTTAAAAGAGTGTTATTTTCTTCAAACTCTAACAAGAATACTCCAGAACAGCAACGAGTACTCTGGTTAAAGTGGCATTTTGAATGGATAGTACAGAAGACAACAGAGGAAGATGCAGGACTCAGCAGTCATATATGGAGTCCAGATATTTCTGGGACAAATGCAGAGGGAATAACATAAGTTCATTCTGTCATTTTGGGGTCAGATCACTCTCTTTTGCCTGTATAGCTGTCACAGTCCTTTTTCATCTCTTTTCTCATACTTTCAATTTATTATGTTGTTCACTAGATGACAGTGAACTTTAACACCTTTGTGTTTTAGTAAAATAAAGAAAATATTATTAAGCAAAGAGGTGCAACCTCCTCTGCTTCCTACAGTCTCCAAAAGTAATGTCTCTTTCTAGAGCCAGTCCAAGCACCAGGCTCAGCAAAGGGAACAACTTTTGGTAATTGCCTGGTCTGTGACAGCCTGTCCTTTAGCTGTGTATTATGATTTTAAAAAATCAGAGTTTTACCATTAAAGGGGAATGGTGCATTTTTATCACTTTGATGGCTGTAAGAGACATTTGTCTCTCTTGCAGTCCCTCAGGATCCCTGGGAAACGCCCAGATGAGGATTGTTAAATAAGCAGTAATTACTCTTGCTATGACAGCCATACAACTGCAGTCTCAGTAGCTGTAAATGTCTTCTGTGAAATTCCTTTTCAGCAGGGTGCTCATTTAAATCTTTACTCTTGTCACAGCACTTTAAAATGCATATAGATTTCTCCCGTGGCAAATCACCTGTAACTGGGTAACACACACATGATAACTCCACACACAGGGTGTTTTTTCTGTACTTTTCATGTACATATTCCCAAGTACACAACCTGCCAGAAATAGAGCTTTGTTGTTCTGTGTCATCAAAAAGTAATCTCTGAAAACAAAGAAAAACAGCCTCAAGCATGTCCACATGAACTCGGTTTTATTGTATCAATGGTAGTCGTTGGGGTTTTATTATTATTGCTGTTTTTGTTGCTGCTATCATCGTCAGCATCATCATCATTATTATTACAGTCACTGTTAGTATATTCTGACAATGGTGAGGCAGATGATTCTTCTGTGCGCCATCTAGAGCACTGTTGCAGTCTATCCCCCTGGGCTGTAATTATCTGAGACTTGAAAAATAAACAGCCTAAGATTGCTCAGCACATGGTCCTTCATGAAATAATACTACACAGTTGTGCTTGGGAGGTGATTATCAGCTTCGTTTTTTTCTTCCTTTCTACATAACTTTAGGATAATTTCCTGCCAGGGGTCCTGGTTTTCTTTATAATAAGTCATAAGCTGCTTGTTTGACGGCATGCTAAAATTAATGCTTCTTTGTACTCAGGGTAAGAGCTGGGTATGTTCTCTAGGTCAAATTACAGTTTGAAAAATTACATCCTACTTTCTGAAATGCCAGCTATACATTCAGCTGGATATTAGTACTTATCACTTTTCAGCTTAAAATGTAACAATATTGGGAGTTTTTAAGCAGCTGCTGCTCTTTCCACTCTCCCTCCCTCCAGGTGGCTGCACTTCACTGATGGGTAAAGTGATTTTTGTTTAGAGAAAAAGCAGCTTTTATAGTTTGTAAATGGTTTTAGGGTCCTTTGGGAGGAAAAGCATGGTACAGGAATGTAAGCTATTCTGATTCTTGTTAAGAGGGGGGCACAAAACCCCGTGGGAATTAGATCAAAATGAAACTCTGTAAAAATCTCCAGGTGTGCAATCTCACAGAGTAGGAACACTGGGCCAACAAAATGATCAGTTGTGGATTCAACTGAAAGCTCTGAAGAAAAGGAAGAAAGCTGTTAAAAATATTTGCATCAGGGAGGGGGAATCGCAGAGAAAATGGTTGATAAATAAAAGGACCCTGTCTCAAATGTGTTTACAAAATCAGGAAACTTGTATGAAGTGCTGATGATATGACAAGAAACAATCCCACTTCATTGTCAGAAGCCAGTTTTCTGCAAGCTCAAGTGGACTGCACCACGCCTCTGACCCAGAACAGATCCATTAAATTGTGATCCACAGGGATTTGTTGCACTAAAGATGTTAATCGATGTCTGATTAACTATGCATGCAAACACAGACAGCCCCCATGGCTTCTGGCTTTAAAGCCCAAGCTTTAAACTCAGCCCTGCAGCACTGGCGAGCTTTAAATCCTGTCAGCAACACTCTGAAGAGTCTCTCTGAGATACAGCCAAGATGCACACAGTGCACTGGGAACATTAACAAGCGGGAACCAGACTATCCCTTCAGTACAAAATGTTTTCTTCAACTGAAAAGAAAAAAAAAAAAGTAGTAAAAAAAGTGATCTGAAATTTGAATAAACTTGCTAGATTTTAATCTGTGAGTTTATGTCATTTTTTCCATGCTTTCCTTAGAGAGAAGAATCCCTCAATTTAAATTAAAAAGTTCCATTTTCTTGTAAAAATATTGATATTGACAACAGAACCCGGAATCCTCCCTCTCCCCCCACCTCTGGCTGCCCTGTGGCTGGCAGGACAGGCATTGCTGTGCCAGGGCCTGGCAGCACCACAGGGACAGCAGGACACTCCCTGCACGGAGGCACGCCAGACTCCCAGGCTGCTGCCACAGGATGGGAACAGCACAGCCTGAAGCCCTGCCTTGCCACCCCAAGGTCCACGGAGTGGATCACATTTTGCATGTCTTCAGCAGGATCACAATGCAGAGATGTTGAGCGGGTCAGATTTAACAGGGAAACTTACTGGTGGGATTTGGAAAGGATTTAAATTGCTGCTGTACAGCTGCCACGATATTTTCAAGACTGAATGCACAGGGGTTTTTTCTGATACACTTGTCTTGGTCTGCTGGAAGTGCATTGTCAGGCTGCCCCTTTAAGGCATCTGACTCAAGCCTACGTGGGAATTAGCTCTGGTTACTGCTCCAAGCTACAGGTTACTGTGCCTGCAGCTGAGATGGGTCTGGATGATCTGTCCTCATTCACAGTCCAGCTGTTTGTGTTCACTGCAATAAGCTCTTTAACTGGGTTTGCAGGGATGCCGTGGGATGTGAACCACAGGGGCTCACACAGGTCATTCTGCTCCCCCACAGCAGGAATCCCAGCAGGCAGGTGAGACATGCAAAATCATGCAAGGGAGTGTCACCAGGGCACAACAGAGATTGGCAGGGCAGAGCCCGTCTCAAAGGCAGTCACTGATCAGTGCAATAACACCCATGAGCAACTCAAACCAGAGATGTAAATGCAGAAAAGAGAACTGATGAGATCAATCCCACTCTGGTGACAAGCCTTCACATGTGTGACTGAACGTGCCCTCAAGACAACTTTTAGGCAGCTCAGTGGAGTTGAAAGCAAACATTTGAGAGTAGTTCAGGGGGCAAGTGCAGCTAGCAAGAAATTTGGCAAATTTGCAAGGAGATGTGCAATTCCACGGTTAGAAGAGCAAATGCTGATCAGGATCAGACGTTTAGAAGTATTATTTATTAACTGCACGAGGCCAGGTTAAGGGTGGAAAAAGGAAGAAGCTAACTACCCATTTTGACTTAGTCCTAGCACAGCTTCTATCAGGCTGCAGACTTTCTGATTTGTTACTCCTCCCCATAGCCTTCTGGTCCCACACTAGCCAGGTACTGCTGGAGTATGCCCTTGTGTTGAAATAATATTGACCCATCCCTTACAGGTCCCTTGTGTAAGAGGATTCATAAAAGAAGGAAATGAAACTTAAACAACCTTCACATCTGCAGGGGATATCCACACCATCTAGGTTCCCGGGAAAGCTCTTGAAAAAATTGCCACTGTCTAAGCAGTAGCAGCAGTACCCTGACTTTGTGCTGGGAAGATGCTCTCAGAATTTAGATTGAAGAAAACCCAACTGGG
>VYXD01013948.1:264837-277749 GCA_013397195.1 Hylia prasina
TATTGGCAACAGTGCTGTTCCTTATGTCCTCTACAGAGACTGGGTCTGATTTGGTATGAGGACAGAGAGCTAATCAGGATCAGATTAGCCATGAACTAAGCCTAGGTGGCATTACTCCAGATGAGAGTTCTTTTTCCTACACATAGATCAGCTTTGGGCTGACAATTCATTGGTCCAAGCTGAATATATTAAACAGTGAAAAAGAGGAGAATAATGAGAAATTTTACACACACATAAGCACTGGCTCTGAGTTCCTAAAAGCAATTTCAATTTATTTTTAAGAGGTATTTTATCACAAAATACATACAGTTTCAAAGGAAATAAAGGTACAAAGTACTTGTGCTGCAGTGGTAGCAAAGCCCTCCTCTCTGTGCCCAGGCATTACAGCTCAACACTTTTAATGTCTGCAGAATCCTGGGCTCCCTCTAGCATGTGGGACATCACTAGGAGAGGAACTCTTATGCTGTCTGGGATGGGGAAAAAGCAAAGGGCTGATCCATGGAATCAGTATTACTGCTGGTGGCCAAACACTAGCCAGTGCACGTCTTTGCCCCTCTCTGCCCAAAACGCTCATCTGTCAAACAGGGACAGTAAGTATTTCCCTACCATGTAGAAGTCTTGCAGGCGTAAGTGAACAAATTTTTCATAAGGACCCATGTGAGTATTTAAAAAAGCACTGCCAGTGTTATGAAATGTTACATTCCTTTCCAGCCAGTGCAGACTTGCAGGAAGGCAGGGGGCTGCAGCTCTCCTGCCAGCCAATGCTCCACCTGATGCAAATGCTCCTGCTCACAGTCAGGTGGCACGGCCACCTTATCCTCCCCTGCTGTGCGTGGTGGCCCTGTCCTCCTTGTTTACAGTGATGCATAAACAACTAATAACAGTATAGGTAGTTTGGTTATAAATTACGCAAACTGTATTAAAATTGATTTTAAATTGCAGGGGGAAAGTAAGTTATGAGGTGTTAGAGTTTCAAACATTTTGGTCTATATGTTACTTCCAAGAAGAAAAATATTATGCTAAATGGAAAAGAGGTGTCAACCAACCAGCTCTCCTGATGCCTGTCCCTTCCTCCAGTAGTAATAGTCCCATCGTGCTGTTTTACAAGGCAGTAAGCCAGTCACCAGGTGGAGAAACTACCAGAATAAAGTTCCCCTGGTTTATGCCAGGGAGGGAACCAAATTATGGCCTTTTAAAACAGTGTGATAGTGCTATTATTGTGTGGGTGCTACAAACTGTTTAAAATAGTGTTTTGAAGAAGTTTTTCAAAATATTCTCCGGAGCTGCTCACGAGAGAGAGTCTGTGATGCCGAGTCATGTACAGGAAGCAGGAGACCTCAGAGCAGTGTAAGTCTGCTCAGGAAAGGGACTCGTGAGCCAGGACCCAGTGCAATGCTGCATTCCTTGTTGAAGGCTGGACCATGTTCAGGCTGGGTCTTGCCAACATTTCCTGTGATATTTTCAGTCCTTTCTCATCCCTTGGCATAACAGAAAACAAATATTTTACAAGAAAAACTGTTATCTCAGTTTTAAAAAATTAACTAGGGTGTCAAGAGTAAGGATTTTTTAACTAACGGTTTTAAGCACTGATGCAAAATGTCCCATCTTGCCTTTTGTAGGCCGCCCAGGCCTCCCTGCAACATTAAGTTGACAGGAAACCTTTTCCTGAAACATACTAAGATGCAATCAATGATAAAAGCAGATATAAGCCCCCTAGCCCAGAGGTAAAAAGTGCATCATCTAAAACTAACTTGCGGGGTGGGGGAGCAGAGCAGTGATAGCTCAGGGGACTTCTAATCAAAGCCTCTTTGGAGGGAAAATGAAGTCTCAACCAAAAAAATGTCTGCTTGTAGCAGAAAATGTTAAATTTCCATTAGAAATAATATAAATGTCTGCCTGACAAACCAACACATGGGGTCAACAGGAAGTATTCCCATTTTGGTAATGGTGTTGACAGCATAGGTCTGAAATGCAGTTGTCTCATGGCTCATGGGGCAGGAGTCCCCAGCCATGTTCAGTCTCCTGTGACATACTACAGCCAGGGAGATTTTTAGGACTTACACTGTGTCTCAAAAGAAAGAAGGCTGGGGTGCAGGAAAGAAAACACAGATCACAGATAGAGACCATGTTCAGGAAAGAAATCCTTGTTAGCACTAGCAGGTCAGTAGAAAATGCAGAGCATGAGCATGGCAGCTCACCAAACCTCAAGTAGAGACCTGCAAGTGACACTCAGGTACTCCCTGAAATGCAGCAAACACATACACTTCTGCAAAGCCTAGAGGCTGGAGACAAGACAGACTGAATCTCATTAGTTTATAAGTTAGCACTAACTTATTTCCTTAATCTTTGAAAGATGTGGCTTGCAAAGGAACTAAAACACATATATATAAAAAAGTAAAAATCCTTATGTTTGGAATGTACATTTGCACCCATGACTTGTGCCTTCCTAGGCAAGCAAAACTAGAGGAGGATGGCACTGAAGCAGAGGAGAGGGCAGATTTAACTTGTCTAATTTTTGTAAATACACCAGAGAGGAAGTCTCATTGCCTTTAATTCTAGGCTCTGCTTGTTTGTTGCCTCCAGGCAGAAAAATTACTAATTGGCATATCTGAGACTTTTTAAAATAACTTCAGTACATAAGGAATCTGGCAGACCTTCAAATAAAACTAACAATACACAAGGAAACCTATTCATTTTAGTAGCATCCATGGATGATGATAAAGTAAAGCTCTGATGTTTAAAAGCTCAGCAATATTGTTCAAAAAGAAGGCATAAACAAGGACTACTCATATTGTCCAAAAAAGGGTAAGAATGAAATAGGAAGCAGGATTTTGTTCAAGGCTTCAATGTAATTATATATTTTACATCTCTTTCAACGCAACACTTTGTTTAAGCATGAGAATGTTCTAGCAGACTTACAACAATATTTCCATACTGTACATTTATTGTAGCTGTTCATTAAGTCAAATTGCTAGCACATGAAGTCATGTGGAAAAAAAGAGGGATTTAAGACATAACATTTGCAGCATGCAAACATGAGAAGTGAAAATTTTTTCATGAAACTCTGGTTGACAGTCAAAGCAAAATTCCAATGAGCATGCAGAGGCAAGCTAAAGGGAGGGAGACTGCTATCCTTTGAATATGATTTTACATTCAATTAGCAAATTACAGCTCTTTCCAGGCTGGTTGTGGTATATTTATATGGTGCTATTCATATGAAAAAGAATAAAAGCATAATAGGTAGCAAAGCTCTAGAAGTTTTAAAAAATAGCAAGCAAAAGGAGCTTTACTGCAACTAAGCTTAGTAATTAACCAAGTGTTGTTATTCTCACGCTAACAATAATCCATGCAGAGACTCCATATTAAAGGTCTCCGCAAAAAATTGTAAACCACAATGTAATTAAGCAACAACAACATAAAAAAAAATAGTTGGGGTGTGAAGGAAGTTTTGATGGTGCATTTTCCTTTTGATTTGTTCTTCAGTTGTGCTACATTTGCATTGCTGCTGCTGAATTTTCAGTCTTAGTGTTTCCTTAGTGTTTATTGCACACAGCTATACTCAGTCTAGTTAACTAGACATGAAACTGAAAGCTGTGCTGCTCATTGTCCTCCTTCCCCTTAGCAGTTTCCATCTCCCCTTTGCAGAGGAACTGGAGCTCAAGTCCAGAAGGAGGTGTGCATGACCAGTTTACCCACCATGAGAATGGCAGCTTCTCTGAGAACAAGTTACTCCCCATGCCAGCCAGAAGTCTGCCCTCCGCAAATGCTGTTGCTAAATTGGGGACCAGCAAACCAAGATTTAGCCAGATAAAGTATCATAGGATTTGAGAAGGGCCAGGAAGAAAGGCAAACTGTGGGAACTATTTAATTATGTGTGTATATACACATATGTACATTTTACAGAGGAAGCGAGATCTGTGTAACAGATGGAGTTAAAACATTGGCAACATAGCCCCGTTGGGGAACAACAGCTGTAGCAACACTGAGAGAAACATCAGCATCCACCCTCCTGCATAACACCTGCAGGGGTGGGCAGCAGTCAGATATTTCTCCTGTTCATGTCATTACAGCGTGGCTGAAATATGTAGCTGCCTTTCTACTTCCTGGTGCCTATTATTTGTTGTTTAGTACAGCAGAAGGAGGAGGCAATAACAGCTACAGGAGCAACAGTTATGTGTTAAGGCGAAACAGAGTTTATGAGAGGCGAGTTCCCTTCTCCATGGCTCAGCAAGGATGAATGTAGGAGTAAAAACCAGGGGCAAACAGGGGGGTTAAGTACAGAAAGGAGGCTACGCTACCAAGACAGCAGTTAAAAAGAAATTGGAGACTCCCCATCACTTCCACACTCCTGGTCTGCTAGTGCAGCAGCTACTGAGATCCCTGAGCCTTGCCACCTGGAAATCTCAAACAAGGCACACAAAAAATGAGCAAGAAATAAAGGACTACCTGCCTTCCTCTGATCCAAGCAGCATCACACAAATTGTCACCTGTCTGCTTTAACAAGATACACAGGCATGTTCTAGAATCCCTGGTATTTTTAGGTCTTTATTCTGGAAAGCACACCTTGGTGTCCTGCTTTCCTCTGTTTCAATATGCCTCTTCCTCTTCTGTCCCTAGCCTGCAAATTTCATTTGCCATTTTAGCAAGAGTTTCACACCAGAAGATCATGTATTATTTCAGAAGTTCAATCACATTTTTCTTGCAAAGTAAACAATGTCTGCTCTTTTCCACTGCATGATCAGCGGATTTACACAGAAGAGGGGTGCAGATTATAGGACGATGGACATGATAGGCTCAGGACACTTGAATTCAATCTTGTATTTTTCATTAGCCTATCACTGTCAGTCTTAGAAATCCTGGCTGGATGCTCAGGTGTTACTTCGTGTTCATGTCTTTCTGCAACAAAGCAGACTTGCAGACATAAACCACCCTGGTGACTGTGTGCATTGCTGGGCACACTTCCCTGCTGCTTTAAAAGCAGGTTTGTGCTTGGTGACCTTCACCAAGATAGTGCTGAAATTGCTGCACCTGTAAAATGACTTCTTTGTGAACCACCTCAGTGTCTACAGCAATGAACCACCTCTGTATCACAGGTAGATATTTGTAATATTACAGTCAATTTGTTTTCAGGTCAAATGATTGCATTTTCAACAGCATTTCTTCAGAGCATTGACGCATTTGTCCTTTTAATCCCTGGAATGTATAAGCACTATGATTTGAAAATTTAAAAAATCCCAAAGAGTAATTTTATTAGCAGCTAAAATACCTTAGGATTCCCACACTTTGAACGAAGAAAAATGATAATAAGCTTTTCCTGAGAGTAGAATTTCTTCCTGATAGATTTTTTTCCTACTGTTAGATTAAATTATCTTTGTACTTCTTTAGCTTTAGTGGTACATAAATAGTTCTTTCTTAGTCTGCCTTCATGTGAGAGGACAGTAAATAAAGCTCTCTTTTTGATCTAAGTTACTCATTACATGACGGTTAGCCAGATGATGGCTGTTGTTGTGCAAACTCAAAAAAGAATCCAAGTCTGTGATCTTTCCTCTCATTTAAGAAGCCTAATTTTTTATGGTTGCTGCTATACCTGGAAGAGTCACAGTAAGAAGTCACAGAGAGAGGGAGGAAAGTGGGGTTGAAGGAATCCCTGATAACTTTGCCTATGCTTCTTAGTTCTACCAGCACTCTGTGTAAAGCATTTGTGGACAAAACTGGTCTGTGGTCACCCAGCCCTGGTGCCTCTATACAGGTCCTTACAGAGAGCAAAGTGATGGCAACACTGGGCAGGTCTTCACTTACACACCTTTCTATGCTCAACATCAAGGCACTGAATACCATTGATTTCTGTTGACTTTGAAGCAACTCTGAGACTTTTTAAACAGATTTGAAGTTATACGTAATCACTGTTCCCAACACTCATCAAAATTGGGATTAGCAGGAGGCTACATTGCTAAAATATAAGACCAGGGCATTTGGAAAGCTAAAGAACATCCTGGTGGTCTGTAGACCATGATTAAGTAGTCCTCGCTCTTATGGAAATTTTGATAATATCCACAGGATTTAATCACACGTTTGCTGTGATTTGGATTTCAGAAATTTAGAATTTTCAAGACCAGAAGCTAAGCATCAGTTTCATGACAACTGGTAGGAAGAAAACTGTCCACTTAGCTGAGACTGGAATATGTGTGGGTAGCTGCATCTGAAACAGCCTGGACACTTTGGCCACTCTTTGTCCTGCCATCTAGTCAAGCAAAAACTCTTGCACAGAGGCAAGAGGAAGAAATTGGTCATCTACAGGCTGAGCAGTGCTTAGACAACTCAGCAGGGTCACAGTCCATCTGACAGTGCCAGGGAACAGCCTGCCTCAGAACTCGGGAAAGTCCTCAAGCATATGAAGAAACTCTGCATAGTCCCAAGGAAGCTGAAGGAATCATTTGGGAGCTTAATGTATGCCTGGAAGTCTGTCGTTAATCAGTGAGAGTGGAATGCCTAGGAATAAAGCCCTATCACTGAACCTTTATCATACAGAATTGAATACTGGAGGTTCACAGCTGTATCTATTTTGTATTATTTTATTTAAAATTATTATTATTATTTTTCAGTCATATATGGTTTCTGACTCTTCACTCTTAAATGTTAAATCTACCTTACACTCATTCTCAGCCTTAAGTGATATAGTTTTTCAGCTGGAGATGTATTTCACATGCCTTTCTTTTGTACTTAGTGTTTGAAGGCAAGTTAATACTAAACCCTTCAAACATTTAGTCTCCCTCTGAATAAAACATGGTGAAAGTGCAAGTTCTAAATGGTCCCATACTTGAAAAAAGAGCTCATTTCTCTAGCTGAACACCATCTGTGAATCAGTTGTAGGGTGAATAGGAATAGGAAAAACATACACAGTAATTACCTTAAGTGCCCTGTATTTCCTCATGTTCTGCAGCTTCCTTGGCTGTGCTCTAGCCTTCTCATCTTCCTTGTTGAAGACTTTGTTGAAAGCTGTTCTGAGGTTAGGGAAGTCATTCTCCTATTGTTCCAATCATTCCAGAAGGTGCTGGAACACACACAAAGATTGGTAAGAACAGAAACTGTCCTTCTTTAAAGATAAAGAAGACTTCATAATTATGCAAAGACTTCATAATTTTTATCAAATGAATTGCATTACTGATATATTTTCAGGTATTTTAAAGCTTGCTTTTTTATCTGTTGATGCATTATTTTTATCCAGATCCTCAGGATATATGCAATCTTTTTCTTAATTCCTTGAAAAGCTAAGTTGCTGAATCAAGTTATATGATTTGAGTCTGGACTACATAAATAAGACTTTGAATACTGAAGTGCAGCTATAAACAAAAGGAAAAGGAAAAGAAAAAGAAAAAGAGAAAAAGGTATTGAATGCCACCTCCTAGCTCTGTCAACTGAGCAATAGAAGCTATAGGTGAAAAAGTGGTGTATTCATGCAATGCAGAATTAACCAATGTTAACCAACGCAGTGAACACTTGCAAAAGGAAATGAAAAAGGAAAAAAAACAACAAAAAACCCACCCCAAACAAACAAACAAAAAAAACCCCTCAAATAAACAACAACAGCAAAACCCAAACCAAACCAAAACTCCAAACAAAAGCCCCTTGTAATTTGCATTAGCCAGCGATTTTATGCTGAAATGCTGTAAAGGGGAAATGTTATCATGAGACTCCGAGTGCCACCATCTCTCATACATGGAATACAAAGGTTAAGAGCAGTGGATGGTGACAGGTTACATATGTACTAATTTGGGTTTATTAAACCACCACAGACAATCCATAGAGGATGTCCAGGGAGCAACAGAATCTAGTAATAATTTCAGCATGGAGGTACTGCTTGCACAGCAGAAATTGGCTAATTCAGAATATATATTAATTTATCAGCCATGTATCACAGCCATTTCATTCTCTCAGTAAGATGAAACAGATTAATAAATTGTTGTGTTTTCATCTCCCTTATAAAAATTCACCAGAGATGTAGAATGAGCATGTGTCTTTATGGTTCAGCCAGTAATAGGTTACATATGGAAAGACAAACTGCTTTTATTTTCATGACTATGATTAAAATAATATGATGCTCAAAAAAGACATTTAATAAACAAACATTCTCCTCTGTGGCTGTGACTGTGAGACAAAGTCTACCTGTCTTTCCAGAAGGCTCAGCACATTTTTGCCTCCATTTGCATGGCTGCTGGAAAGGGTGTCTGTTTAACCTGCCCTGCATCACCTCCAGAAGATGATGACCTGTCTACAGCTGTTTTTCTAGCGTGCAGAAGTGAGCTGAACTCCCAGCACAGAACCTCAGATGCCTCGCCAGGTGGCCCAGAAAACCTTGCATGAACATATTCCCACGTTGAAAGGGCTCTTTCTTTTTCATAATGGTGTAATACAATAATAACCTCAAGGTCCATCCTCACTCAGCCCAGGACTGCACTTAGGATAGTCTCATGGAGGCAAAAGCAGCAGGAAACTCTGTCAGTGAGCACATTAACACAGAGGATGGGTTTAAGTCTGTAACAAAAAGACAGCACACCTCATCTGTGAGACTTCACACACTGTCATAGCAGGTAACTTAAGACCCTCTGGAGCAACAGCAAGACAGTGTAACCTTTTCACACTCTCAAACCAGTCAGGAATATTTCAGAGCTGTGGGTATAGAAAGCATATATAGAACAGAGGAAGGGGGCAAGGAAACTGATAACAAGACATTAACTGATTACAAAGTATCAGAAGCAGAGACCCACAGGTGAATTGCAAAAGGAATTGAATGATTTTGGAAAAAAGATTTTGTTAAGGAATTTTTTTTTTTTAAAATATAAATAGAAAATGCTTCAAGTTCAAACCGTGCTGAAAAGCATAACCATATAAGACAAGAGAGCAACAGCTGCACTCAAATATTTTCTTAAGAAATGCACATTCATACACACCCTGTGCTATATCAAAACAACATTTTGTATATCAGTTTAGTTCACAAGTGCTTTTGAAAGGGGATCATTGTCCTTTCCAAACCCATTTTTAGCTGTAGCCATCATTGCTCACTCTTCCTGGTGATACATAGTATACTGGATCCTCATAAGCAGAGTATAATATCCCTTTTCTGGCAATGAAGGGGGCATTGGCCCCTCAGTGTTGCCTGAAGAAGGAGAAAGTAAGGACTATGTTCTGTCCACATAACTTCAATATTTATCCATCCTTGAATTAAACATTCAGTATAACATGTTAAAAATAAAATGTTTAAAATCTTGCTCATAAATACTTTATTTATGGCTTTGAAAACATAAGTTGGAATGTCAAACTGAAATATGTCTTGTACTTACAATCATAAATTATACAGCAGCATAAATTTACTGGACATTTTTCGAATACAGATATTTTCCCTGTCCCAAAAAATTTAGGTCTAAATCAAGCATGACAAACAGAAGACATGGCAGAGGACAACATTTCAAGACAGGTATAGTGACAAAAGGGTAAACATTGTCTGAAGTGATGGGTATAAAGGGACTACAGAGAGAACATGAAGTAAAGGTCTCCTTTCAGGTGCAGGAGAGTTTTAATTCCCAAAGAAAGGGAAGATACTTCTCTGGAGGTCTTTATTTACAAGCTTACTGATAAGTTCTCTTGCTGAGTTTTGAAAGTTTGATTGAAACTTGTTTATGTTTTGATAGTTAATAGATTATTCTTCTAAGTAGACTCACAGAAGGACACTGAATTTACAAGTGACAGCTTTTGGCATAATAACCAAGTTTAAAAGCAGGGATGGCAGAGGGCTTTGTTTTGCTTTCTGTTCTCAACTGTAAGAGCCCATGCCAAGCTCTGAGAGAAGTCACAACCAAAGTACTAAGCTGATTTCATAGGAAGTATGGAAAGAGTCAACAGCATGTTCACAGATCTGGCTACACAGGAACCTGGCTGGTGGCAGCCCCCCAGATCTGATTCATGGCAATTTCTGGCTAGCAGAAGGTTGGGATTGATAGCACTGGGCCATGTGGGTGTGGTGTAGGCTGGGCCCTAGCCCTGTAGACCTCAATGGATCTCCAGAGGGCTGCCACTCCCATGGGCCCCTTTTATACCAAGTAGTGTGGGCTTCCAGAGAGGCAGCAGATGAAGTTTGCAGTGGGATTAAGCTCTCTGAACCTCAAAAAGGTGAACAATAAATACTTGGAGCTCAAAGCTCAACCAATTCCATGTGAAGTGTTTTAAAATAATTTCTTCCTGAAATATCAGCTAAAAGCACAAGGAACTATACAACTTGTCTTTGTTGATCTTTTCATCCTGTGCAATAACACATCAATTTCCTCTTCTTAGTATCTTGGAACTGGTAAAAAGCCAGAGCTATTACTCCATAACACAGCAGTGTTATAACTAAGGTACCCCACGGGAGACATTGACCAACTGCTATTGCATCAAGGCAGGAGGCTACTGTGGACACCTGAAACCCTCATAAAGTGCTTGTGGGAGCTCTGTAGCCCTCCAAGACTACAGCTGATGGTAAGTCATGGCTCACCATAGCACCTGAAATTACTCTAGACATCCATATTTGAGCAGCTGAATTTTTCATATGGTGAGAAATGAAAGAGGGCTTAAATGAAAAACACTATAACCAAAGGAACTAGAATGAAACTTTGGCCATTGCTTCTGACTACAGTGAAGCAGTGACAAATCTAGATGAATTCTCAAGATACAAAATGCCCTGTGTGTTGACTAGCAGCGAAAGTTGCTGAACCTTTTGAAAAAGTCTCTTGTGCCATTATTTCTACCTCAGTTTTAGCCTCATTTTGTTGGTCATTGGCAATATGTCAAGTAGTTGAGTGATGAGGGAGAAATAAAGTTGCCAGAAGTGTACAGAGCAGTCTGAGTCTTGGTGGTCAGATGTGTCTCAGAGGTGCTGGCAGTAGGACGCATGGTAAGACATTGTGTAAAGCACTCCGGCAATTGATACATTTTGTCAACAGAGAAATGTTCACCTCTTCTGTCTGACTGCATTTCATAGGCTGTTAGAGAGGTCAAAGCTCCCCAAGATGGTTTCTTCTTCCCAGAAGGACAGCTGTTTGCTGCTGTCAGTATGTGTGGTGGGTCAGGTGCGCTTCAGAGGGATTGCAGATCCAGGCTACCTTCCCTTTTCTTCATCAACATGGCGGTTGATAAAATCACTGCTGTACTATCTTAATTTGGTGCAGAGAGTATGCTAAGAGTTATTTCAATTGTTTATCCCTATCTCTGTCCTTTCTGTTTAGTTCTAACCAAAGGTTAGGACAGATGCATTGATCTCTCACTACTTCCTGCTAGGAGTGCAAATATCCAATTTGCTAGAAGTCAGGAGCATCACAACCCCACAAATATGAGTTTGCACAGAACTCTGGTTATTATTTTCTAATGGCTGAATTCAGGAGCTGGTTCCCAAAAAGATGCACCAAGGTGCCCCTGAGCAAATCAAGAAGGAACTACACTTCACAGGAAATTATCATCATTAATTGTACAAAAAAAACCCTGAAAATCTATCACAGACAACTAAATTGCTATTCCAGAGATTTTTCAAAATTTACTAGTTACAGTAGCTTTATTTTACCTGTGACAGTGTTGGTGCTACCTAAAACAAGTCTACTGGTTGTATGGAGGAACAGGTGGAATAGAAAAGACCATTGCTCCCTGATGTGATTGAATGCTGAAGCAGATGTCTGATCAGCCAACACCACCACAGAAACTGCCTAGAATTCATCAGTTTGGTTTTGCAAACTGAAGAAAGAAATTAATACAGAAACTGCTAATATGCTAAATCCTGATCTATAGACTTGAATATTTGGACTTAGCACAACAGTGGAGGATGAGGCTAGCAGAACAGCTCTTGACCTCCTACAGATGGTAGCAAAAGAACTGCTTCCATTAGGTCACAACTGTAACATAACTGCTGATGTCCCCACGTAGATGAGTTAAAAATATCCAGTTTGTCAGTATGAGAAAGCTTTATGGGAATGGGTTGGCTTCCACAAATTCATCAGGAAGTGTTTGAAATATACTACTTTTATTTCTCCCACTTTGGTTAACCTTTAGTTGCTCAGACAGTGACCAAGTCTATGTAATACTGTAATCTACACAGAGAAGATGCTAAATAGTTACATGAACATTATGTATAATATAGGCTAATTTAATTTCCAAAGTTCCATAGAACTACAATACTAAGAATGAAACAAATTTTTAAATATTACCACAGTAATCAAACCCTGTCAGACTTTTGTTTAATGGGAATATGTTAGCATTTTATTCTGTTTTGGAATAAGCTTTGTCTGAAACCATAGGAATTTCCTTTAGAACAGAAATCCCAGTTACCAACCATTTTTGTTCCCATTGTTCCTGAATCCCAGATCCCAGCACCCAGAGGCTAAACCTCTTTTTCAGTGTGTGTCCTTGTTCCACCTCCCCATGCTTACAAGTCCTGCTGTGTAGGGTCTCACGGGCTCTCTTTTTGAGAAACAGCCTCTGCAGAAAGCATGGAGAGCAACTGTATTGTGTTAGGTTCCTGTGCCTAGGGCTCTTTGTCAAATAATCTCTTGCAGCACAAACATTAACCATCCAGAAGCATTTATCCCAAGGAGAGTCCCTGTGGACTACATTACCCAGAATCCTTGACAGGGGAGTTGATGAGTAGTTAATAAGTGAAGAATAAATCATGCTCAGTCCCTGTATTCCTCAAAGTCAGGATCTCTTTCTTGCATAAAAACTACTGGCCAGGTGCACACAATGGGTGATAGTGACACTAGATAAAAACATAAATTGAAAATAGTTGGACTTAAATTTGTCCCAAATAACAAGTGAAAAAATCAGATCCTGTCTTTCTGTTCACATCCATGTCCCCAGGCACAATGAGAAAAAACTTACTTCTGCTCTGTTCCCATA